>MU158747.1:1127491-1142042 GCA_015888305.1 Antheraea pernyi | reverse complement strand
GAAATATAGCTTATTTTTTTAGCTAATCTGTCTGTTATATATAGCACAAAGAAAATTTACCAAAATTCGTCAAGAATATCATGAACTACATTTTTTTTTACTTTCGTCCGTTATCCTGGAGAATCCCTTGTGTTTTATGAGATAAAAAGTATCCTAGATGTAACCTTGTGATATTGGTTATAACTGTGCCAAATTTCATCTAAATTGGTTCAGTACTTTCAGAGTGATTCGTGTTTAAAGGTATAGACAAACAGGCAGATCCTGGAGAATCCATTGCGTTTTATGGGACAAAAAGTATCCTAAATGTAATCTCGTAACATTAGTTATCATTGTGCCAAGTTTTGTCAAAATCGGTTCAGTACTTTCCGAGTGATGCGCGTTCACAGGGACAGACAGACAGACAGACAGACAAAAATTTTAAAAGGGGTAGTTTTGGCTTCTATATCGATAACAAAGCCTACCCCGATCAAAATTTTCAAAAAATATTTAATGTACAGATTTGACCTTGCTACAGTTTTATTATAATATAGATATTATAAATTTATATAACCTTTACCTCAACATTTTTTATTTTTGCCGGTACTTTAAAAATGTACGCTTATTACTATTTTGGATTTAGTGGTAATAGATCGATGAGAAAATTGTCTTTTACATATTTCTATTGATTTAAACGAATATATAAATATAAAATACGTTAATTTTTATTTGTATAAACTCTCAGAAGTATCGATTTATATATCTACTGAGGTTCAGTTATCGAATATACGTCCTCTATTCCCTACTTTGATCCGTTTGCCCTTGTTTTCGAAACCCGCTATTGTCAAACTAAGGGGAATGTATCTAGAAGGTCGTTGGTTTGTAACCGACTTCAACGATCGTAATACATATTTATCAAAATGTTAATTTGAAACACTTCGAAACTAAAATTTATTTTGACAATAGTATGAGAGATGTTTAGAAATATTATTTGAAATTGTAATATTTTTGTCACATGAAAGAAATTATAAGAGTTTACAATATAACTTTCGTCTCGTATACTCGGATTTTAATAACATCTATGTTAAGAATGTCATCGACTCACATAATTCCTAATTATCCCTACTAATATTATAAATGTGAATGTAGGTTTGTTTGTTTGTTACACTTTCATGCCTTTATTACTCAATCGTCATTAAATTTTCCATAGATACTGTCAGGGTACAGAAAAAGACGTAGGGCAATTTTCTTCCTGAAATACGGTAGTGTATCCGAGGGATAACCCAAATCTACATTATCGCGAACGACGCCGCGGGCAGAAACTAATTTGGCAATAAATCTATATATAAATTAGTTAAGAACATTTTCCTTCTCTGTTTCCCAGCCGATAATTTTTTTTTTCGTTTTGTAACTATTGATGAGTTTTAGCGTTATGAACATAGCCCCTAGAACCATGTCGCGTATTTTAAATGATGACTTAGGACTTGCAGCCTATAAGAAACGTATTGGGAATTTCTTAACTGATAAATAAAAAAAAAAAAGAATAGGGTGGTAAAATCTAAAGAACTATTGAAGCTGTACGCAAAGGGATGTTGAGAAAGGTATCAAAACAAAGGCACACGTGAATCATTCAAGATACCAGTCTTGAAAAGGTAGTGAAGCCCCTTAACAACACCATGTTCATTAACCAAGAATGGTCCTTCCAGCAAGACTCGACGCCGGGTCATAAAACTCAGTCTACGCAGTCTTGGTTGGAATCGAACGTTTCGGATTTCATCAGAGCTGAAGACTGGTCTAGTCCCGATCTTAATCCGCTGGATTTATGGTCAGTTTTAGAGAGTACGGCTTGCTCTAAACGCCATGATAATTTGGAGTCCCTAAAACAATCCGTACGATTGGCAGTGAAAAATTTTCCCATGGAAAGAGTGCGTGCTACTATTGATAACTGGCCTCAACGTTTAAAGGACTGTATTGCAGCCAATGGAGACCACTTCGCATAAGCTTTTTATATTTTAAATTGTTTTATATATATATATGTATTAAACTAACACACTGTAAAAGTAATAAATGTTATTTGCAATAGAAATTATTTTTTCTTTGTTTCAGTATTTATAGCACGACTAGTTATACGAGTGCTCGTTCAGTAGTCAAACTTCGACCACAGAGAAGAACAAACCGTTTTCCAATTTTTTTATTGATAACAAAAAAGGAAAAAAAAACAATCGCCTGATAAAGAAAGTAGGTCGATGTTATTAACGATTGTACTTAGCTCTTGACTGTATTATGCGCCAATTAAGGTTATATATATTATATTGAGAACGGCCAAAACAATTGACGAGAACTGTAAGGTGATCGCTACCAAGTCGGACGTTTTCGTTTCCTGTCACCCAAAGCCACCACCTAGAATGATGTTAATTTCCATAAGTATTTATCGATATATCACTCTAACATTTTTATCGATAATTCGAACTCACTAACATTAATCTGACAGCACTCAGACCCGAGGCTATACACAAGTCGAGACCGTATGACTAATAATTTAATACCATATTTTTATTAATTAATTTCGAGTGTTTATATCCATATTAGTCATCGCCGTCTGTTTTTATGAAAAGAAAATCTGAATAAGAATAACCTTGCGTTTAAATAAGGCACCATTTCGTTTTTAAAAAAACTTTTGTGGAATGCACATATTTTTTATTTTTGCTTAAATGCGCTTATCTCCAGGTTTACAAGTAAGATTTTTTTTTTGTATTATATAAAGACACTGCTTTTACTCGCGACTTCGCTCGGAGTTATTATAGATTTCACCTATCCCTCGAAAACAGTAATATTCTTCCGGATGCAGGGTTACTCTACGTTCTTTTTTGAGAATGTGATATGGAAAAATCTGATTATAATTGGTTGATTAAGACGTAATAGCGTAAAGCACAAACAAACTGAGTTTCTCGTTTATAGTATTAATATGCATTTAGTGAAGAAGGTTATAACTGGAATTGTGCTATCGCCCTTAAACGCAAAGTAATTACCATGAAAGTTCACATAGTACGCTAAATGCAAACTAATAGTGCATACGGCTTTGATATATAAAAATCCAAGACACCCAGTCTCGAATAAAAGTAGCACTCAAAACCGGTCGCAAAACCTCCCCAATATACATACGTGGTTATAGGTATCCCATACATATATGATTTTGTAAATTCAACCTTAACTGAATGACTTAAAGTTGTTTTTACAACAGCGCAAGCGACGCGAGACTATTTCAAATTACTGCATAATCCAAAATTATGCACTCATTTTTATGTGCCGTCTGTGAGACGTTAAGTGTGCATCATAGGTTTTTGTATAGCAATACCATAATAATAAAGCGGGGTGCAAAGTATACGGGTTAAGGGATGAATTACCACGTGACGAAAATGAACCTAGAAAGCTAAACTGTAAATGCCTAAGTTAGCGAGCTACTTTACCACTTGGAATTCAATTTATTTAATCTTGTCTAACTGCTTCAATAGTAATTCTAAATTTCCGAAATTAAACACGAGCTAAACCACGTGTTATAGCTAGGTTGAGTAGGTAGTTTTTATACAACACGTGGTATAGTTGCATTGGGTTTATAAGTTACCTATACTTTATCGGTTTTAGCATTTGACCACAATCGCTAATGATAAGTAACGAAGTGGTGTAAGGTATGTATTTGTAGGTGGTAGAGCCACGCTGAAGCTATTACTGGCTTCAGCATGAATGAGTCGGCTCGCCCGGGGTACTACCACAGAAACAACGACGTGAAGTAATAGTGCTTGCATTGTTGCGTTTCGTTCGGTCAGTGGAAGCGCTGAAAGCCCACCTCCCCTCCCCCTCTACAGAATCGCAACGCACTTGCGACTCCCCTGGTGTTGCTAGTGTCTATGGACGGTGGTGATCACTTAACATCAGGTGTCACAGCTGTTCGTTTGCGTATATATTTAATAAAAAGATAAACACACCAAGCCCAGACGGGACTGGCTGTCAAGTGCAGTTAACGGAAGACACCAACAAGCGCTTGGCGACAGATCTTCAACTTAAGAGTGTTAGCTAGCCTGGACTTAAAAAAACCTTACCACCATTCCGGTGTAGCTGTGAAGACCCTGCCGGGTCAATAGCGTAGTCAGTTCGAGAAAAAAAAAATCCCTACCACCATGTTATGGTTTCATAACGATGTTAACCTTCAAGGGATTCTCCAACTCAAGCCATCATGCAACTCAAGTATCGAACTCACGGAAGGGGTACTACATAAAATAATGGAGGATGAAGATATTAGAGAGCCGCTGCTGACGTTCATGGAAATTAAATAGTGTTAATGACTACGTCCGGTACCGCTGTGACATACCCGAGAGGCGAGACTACAACGCCGCCCGGGGAACCACTATTGACCTGCGATACCGCGCTATTGACTATATCGAGGGTGTTACTAATGACCTCGAACGCTATTGGTCGTCTATTCATTATTCACCCCGGTGTGAGGCTACATTAGTGGGAGTTCAGCATATAAAGGGCAAGATGTCGCCGATCTGCACGCACTGCTATGTGGAAGTTATTGTAAGGCGAAGCTCTGCCCTGATAAATAGTTACAGTGCCTTCAGAGTGTTTGGTGTTCCTGACTGATTGGCTGATTATACGTATTGTGTAACATTAGAAAAGGAAAACGGGAGTTGCAAAAAAAAAGTTCCAAAGCAATAGTCATAAATAAATATACAGTCTCGGATAATGTCCGGGAGGAAAAGGGGACTTCAAAAATGGTGAAAAATGATGGTGGTAGAGCCACGCTGAAACTATTATTGATTTCAGCATGAATGGGTCGGCTCGCCCGGGGTAGTACCACCCTCTCATAGAAAACCGACGTGAAGTAACAGTGCTTGCATTGTTGCGTTTCGCTCGGTCAGTGAGAGCGCCGGAGACCCATCTCCCCTCCCCTCTCCTCTCCCTTTCCCTCCTCTAACCTTTCCCTCCGAAAGATGGCAACGCACTTGCGACTCCTCTGGGGTTGTTAGTGTCCATGGATGGTGGTGATCACTTAACAGCAGGTGACCCACATGTTCGTTTGCCACCTATGACATAAAAAAAAAAAATTAAAGTATGTACGAAAGTATAAATTATTATCTTTCTCCAATATATTGACCGTGAAGAAAATACATATTATTAAACAGTAAGCGGCATGTTACCATAATTTTAATAATACAGAGAAAATAAACAGTAAATTGAAACGTGAAATACGACGTATTCAGCATTGACACAATTTACTAATGGCGGCGATGCTACTGCCCTGCTTATTGTTGTACTGGCGATAAAAAAGGAGGTTACTAATAATATATTAAATGTTATTTTACGCGTATCGCATGAAATGTATTTTACTGATGAGTTAATTGAGGCAATTTTTCAATTTAATATTAAGATATAATGATTTTTTTTAAAAAGTTCGGAAATAAATACTTCACTTCCGGTCAATAATAATTACATATTTCAATACATCAACTTATATGTGAGATATTAATTAATCGCATATTGATGCTATGTTATACTAGACTAGTGAGAACGAAAAGTTGCACATTTTGTCTTTAAATGTATCTCTCTGTACTCTATTGTTTAATTAATATTGGCGGTTATTTTCTTTTTTTATTATCAGAATAAAATTCTGCTCCATATATGATTATAGACAAAAAAGTCGAGGCAGTCATAAGGACTGACGATAGAAGTGAAAACTCAAAACAGTGGAATATATTTTTTTTTTATTTATTTCCAAATGAATTTGTAAATTGAAATTATTCACATTACTCTGGTTTTTACATCTATCATCCAAGCAATACTTATATATACTTTTATACAGTGTATTCGTTGATCGAACATATGATGGGCGACATAAGCTCAAAACAAAATATCAATGTTACATGTACACAGTATTCTATACCACGCGTTGCTAGCTTGGCGCAAGCGGAATACATTCCTAGCATGTCGAGATCATTGGTGACGCGAACCCTAAGTTTTTACCCTAAAAAATCGCTCAACATGGCTAAGTGACATTTCACTTCAAATAATATTTTTAACAATCAGCCCCGAATGTAGGGGGCAAACCGGGGCAGACGCCCTGGGCGGTAATTTCAGGGGGCGCTAAAATCATAGTATAATCTAATTAAAAATCAATCACTCACTCCACAAAGCACCTAGCATACTGAAGCCTGGTTGACTTACCGTTGACTTGTAAGAAAAAAAGCACTACACAAGCCTTGTACAGTAATGAACTTGTGGACTCGAGAATTACCATATTAACAATTGACATATTTTAGTGAGATTTTTTTAAAGTAATTTAAAGACCACGCGCGCTGTTCTTCGGAGCCACAGTTTAACGGTAACTCCCATCTGGGCACGAACTAAAAAGTTCGCTACATCTTATTTTTGCCGTACAGTGAAGCTGTGGAACAATCTCCCGGCTAGTGTGTTCCCTCCTTCCTATAACATGGGGTCCTGCAAGCGTAACGTGAAGAGACATTTACGCAGGCCGGCATGACAGCGACGACCGCCGGAGGATGGCGTATCTCTCGGTGGTCGCCGTTGTTTTTCGATTGTACTGTGCTTACCATCAGGCACAGTGCAGTCACTTTGCCGTGCTATAATAAAAAAAAACTCAAACTCTCTAGAGAGTGGGATGTCGATATAAAAAATTCTACCTCGGTTTAAAAACTTCGCAGACCCGGGGTTGATAAAAATCTAGGCTAAGCTTTATCGAAGGTAATTTAATTACGAAAAGTCAAAATTTGGTAAAAAAGGGCGGATATTATTGAAGTACATCCTGTAAACAAGGATCACAAATTGAATTAATTCAGTATATATTAAGATTAATATCTTATTTAACCTAAATTAAAATCTTAATCTAAATTAAACTTAATGGAATAATTAAGTTTCATTATACTGTTTACATCATTAGTAAGACGGTGAATGATTAGAGCATTATTACGAAAATAAGTAGCAAAAATGTTTTCAAGTCTAAGTGTACGTCCAGACTGGTCGCTATAATCGAGCGTCGAGCGTAGCGTCTCGTTTGGCGTTCGTTTCAAACGTATGCATTAATACGTGAGTGTCCTGAGTGGACGCGAAGAAAATATTTCAGTAAAAAATCGTAAAACATCTCCATATTCTTCTTCATCTTTTTATCATGGCATCGTAGTGAGAGCGAAAGCTAAGCGTGCCATCTAATATAACACCTAAGTCACGTACACATGCTACTTCTTGAAGTTGGTAACCATTAATGAAGTAGGACACACTTGGCGCGGATTTCTCTTATAAAATACCTCGAAACAATGTACTACGGAATTGTATATCTTAAATTATACTACAGAAAAATCAATAATGGTATGTCTATCTCCTAAGAGTAACCTACTATAATCAGTTTTATTTTTTACTTGCTATTAACTATGCTATTACTTGCTATTAATATTAATAAATTGTCGCTTATATGCGATGATATTTCACCAATATTATAGCATTAATTCATATCAGATCAAATATTATAACAGTTTCATCTATACTTTAATATATAAAGCTGAAGATTTTGTTTGTTTGTTTGGTTGAACGCTATGATCTCAGGAACTACCAGTGCGATTTGAGAAAATCTTTCGGTTTTAGATAGCTCATTTATCGAGGAAGGCTTTAGGCTATATATTATCACGCAAAGACCAATAGAAGCAGAGAACCAATGAAGAATGTTTCAAAATCGGGCACTTTTTTTGCTTTTGAGAGATTTCGTTATTATTATATACGTTGCCATGGTAACGTGGTAAGTAGTAGTAATAATATTCGTCCAATAGGACAGGCGAAGGAATTAATCCATACTGCCAATTAAGAAGTGATCAAAGCTAATATTTTCAAAGTTTATTTTGTTTTCCTATTCAAATAGTTCATAGGCGAAGGAATTAATCCATACTGCCAATTCTGAAGTTATGTGGTAAGTATCAAAGCTAACATTTTCAAAGTTTATTTTGTTTTCGTATTCAAATAGTTCATACTACTTTTATTTCCAATTTTTTATTTGTTCTCTATTACGTATTATAAAAATAAAGTTTGTGTATGTACAATTAAAATAACAACTTTTTGATGAATGGATATGGCTACAAATGACCAAAAAAACCTTTTTTTATACTTTGTCTATATTTTTATATTATTATATTTTGTCTGTTTGTTTGTTTGTTCTGGGTAATCTCCAAAACGACTGGACCTATTTTAACGGGAATTTTACTTTTAACTGCCAGATAACCGACATTATAGCGGTTGACATATTCTATTTTATTTGTCCGCGGCTTGGTCCGCATTACTTTGGGCCGATTTTCACGGGGTATTTCACTGGTAGATATCAGACCTCATAAAAAGTAATTTAGGTTTTTTATTCGCCTTCGGCCGCAGTGGAATATCTGTAATGCTTGAACTGATTTTCACGGTACTTTCACTGGAAGATAACTCACCTTATAAGAAGTAACTTAGACTATTTTATTTTGTTTCTCAAGACTTCGTCCACAATATCTCCTAATTGATTGGACCGACTTTCACGGGCTTTTACGGGCAGATAACTAGCGGGCTCGGGAGACGTTGTCCCGCCCGAATAATAAAATCAAAACTTTGACAAAATATAGCTATACCTTCCCCATGAATTATCATTCTATCTACTGGTGAAAACAGCATGAAAATGGTAGTTTTTGTGTTTATCGCGAACAGATAAGCTGTCAGAGGACTTTTCTTTTAACCGACTTCGAAAAAGGAGGAGGTTACTATGTTCGGTTGTATATATTTTTTTATGTATATTAATTGATATTAGCAGCTAGTTATTTAATATAAATATACCTCATAGAATATCATTTTATTGAATGTCTTAAAATATCACAAAAGTTATAACCCTCGCCAAGCTCTTTGACCGCTTTGAATATAGACAAGTATTCTATTATACGTATAACATAAAAACAACTTAAAGATAAACAAATGGCAAATTCCTAGAATAACGTTTTAACTTTGTCTTGTATTATATTCTTGGCTATATTACGAGCAAGCATCAATATAGTTATATTTAGACCAGCCAAAAAGATTCACGAGAATTGTATTTTTATAACGATACCTAGCTATTTTTACTTTATAGATAGATGACTTTTAGATATTTACGGCATCATATTAATAAATTGCCCTCGTGCGAAATAGGAGCGGATCGCCAAATTCAAGTATTTTTTAGCAACCAATCTTCTAGATTATTACTGTCATTGTTGAATAGGTAATATTGTTACAAGTGTTTGGTGATAATTTCAATATCCTAACAAGATGGTGGTCCCCTTGTTAGAACTTTCCATGGAGTTTTTGTGGCATCTCAGAATTCATGGTCCGTGGTATTATTTTCAATCCAGTTCACTTGTACACAATAACCGAACTTATATCACGTAAAACACCACCAAAATTACAATGTGTAGTGTCAAATACTATAAGATCTATATATAATAAGAATAATAAGAAATCTAACGTGTCTGTAATTTATAGATTTTGGTGTCTTTTTTCTTTTGTTTTTTAACGTTGTGAAATCCCTTATGGATACGCCACCCTCCCGGGGGAGAGGGTTGGTTATGTCCGAGTCGCACGGACTAAACCCCCACGGTGTACGTCTGCCGCTATAGTTGGGGCGGCACGAGATCTCTATAGACTTCATCGTGCCGCCCCAGCGGTTGGCCCAGTAGCGAAAGCGCCGCCGCCGGGCCCCGTCTTGTTAGGAGACAGCCGGGTACACACCGGCCGTCTCCTCCTTCCGCCGGACCTGTGCAATGGGAAGATGGGTCCCCCGACCCATCCTCCCCGGTCCAGCTACGGTGGGAGGAGGCGATCAAACTGCCGCCTCCTCCTGCCTGTCCTCCGTTGGCGGAGAGGGTCACTTTGAGGATCTTGCTCACGAACCCTTGGTCTTGGTGTCTTGGAATAAGTATTAAAATATATTTCAATGATTTTTACAAATGTCTGTTTGTCTGTTTGTATGAACACGCATCACTGCTAAAGTACTACGTTCACGATAAAACCTCACCACGAAAATCATAAAGCATATCCTCGAATAACATTTAGTCTTTGGTTCATTAATTATTATTTAATTATGTAATAGGAGGCATGTGGTTCACCTGATGTTAAGTGATCACCACCGTCTATAGAAACTTGCAAATGCGTTGACGGCCTGTGCTTGGGGAAGGGGGTAGTGGTGGAGAGGGAAAGGGAGGGAGGTGGGCTTCCGACGCTCTCACTGACCGAACGAAATGCAACAATGCAAGCGCTGTTACTTCACGTCTATTTTCTGTGGGTCGGGTGGTACTACCCCGAGCCGACCCATTTATGCTGAAACCAGTAATAGCTTCAGCTCTACCACCTACAATCGGTTCACTCTATCGAAAGTTATTACAATTTTAACGACAACGCGACTTAATTACGAGAGAATAGTAGATAAATAAATGAACTTAATACTGAATGATTTTATTAGACTCTGTTCTTTTACATTAGTTTCCTCTACGGACGGAGTCAGGGGCATAGCTAATTATAATTCTGAAAGTTTATTATATCTAACCATTTTGCGTGAAAGTACTTTATGTACGCGACTGTCTTCGGCCAGTGAATGCTGAAAAGGCCGCGGGTCTCGTGGTAAATCGGAGGTTAAATTCAGTAAACGTGACTTTATAAATGTATACTACATTAGTAGAGTTATTATTCGTTATTCGTTTATGATTACAATAATTTATCGGGTGTCAGTGTGAATAACAATTACAATGACCATTGGTCGTTTTATTATGATGAACATATATTATGATGAAATCCTGTTTTGGCTTTAATTGTTACATATTGTATTTTTTTATCATTACATAGTATAAAACAAGTCCGCTACCGCGTCTGTCTGTCTGTTCGCGATAAACTCAAAAAGTACTGAACGGATCTTCATGCGGTTTTAACCAATGGATAAAGTGATTCATGAGGAAGGTTTTAGTATATAATTTGTCAAGGATTTTTTTTATATTCAGAGCGGGACAACGTCTGCCGGGCCCGCTAGTCTATACATATAATAAACATGGAAATCCTAACGTGTCTGTATTTTTTTTATTTTCGTGAAAAAAAATTGTTGCAGGTATTTAGGAATAAATAATAAAACACATTTCAATCATTATTAGAAATGTTTGTCTGTCTATATGTCTGTTTGTCTGTTTGTATGAACACGTATCACTTCTAAAGTACTGGGTTCACGATAAAACCTTACAAAGAAAATCATAAAGCATATCCTCGAGAATAACTTGGTCTTTATTTCATTAAATGGGCTTAATACATTGAATAGATTATATTATTTATTGTTTTTTTACATTAGGTTTCACGCGAAAGGAGTCACGGTCACAGTTAGTTACTAAATAAAACAGGTACACAGTTGGATTTGCAAATATATAAGCAATTAAAGCCAATGTAGGACGTCTGGCAGATGTTTAATGAATAATTTTTGAAAAACAATTCAACCATTAAAAAGGTAATACTCCATGCAGGATGACAGTAAGAGACATTTTTGTACTTAATAAGAAGTTACGTTACGATCTACAAAAATCGTAAGAATCAAGTCTTCCTCACAATTAGAATATAAAGGGAATTTGAGATAAATTTATTGATAGCATAAATAATATCAAACATTTATAGCTAACAATATAGTACAAGAAATAAGCCGATAGATGGCGTTTAAAATAAATGTAACTGTTATGTTGCTCGCGATAGAAAATCGTATTTGATGAGTTCACAAACAATTAATGTACTTATCAAGATTACTCAGTAATCTTTATTTGTTAAATATTTTAAAGATCTGAAGTGGGTTGTACAAAATGTATTATACCGTACTCAAATTTTATCTTTACCTTGTTTTCACTAACTCTGTTCGGAAAAATACCCAAGCCGAGGAGTGCCGTGCAAATAAAATCGGCTGAGTGCCTTAAGCGCTCGCCTAAGTAGTCCGGTGAAGCTGTTAAGGCCTTGCTTGGTCAATAGCGTAGACAGTTCGAAAACTTTTGTAGATGGTAGAGTTACGCTGAAACCAGTAATGGTTTGAGTCGGCTCGCCCGGGGTTCTACCACCCGACACACAGAAACACCGACGTGAAGTAACAGTGCTGGCATTGTTGCGTTTCGTTCGGTTAGTGAAAGCGCCAAAGGTTAACCTCCCTTTCCCTTCCTCCAACACCCACCCCCCACAGGCTGGCAACACACTTGCGACTCCCCTGGTGTTGCAAGTATCTATGGACAGTGGCGATCGCTTAACATCAGGTGACGCACGTGTTCGTTTGTCACCTATGATATAAAAAAAATACAGCAAATTACGAAGAAAAATCTAAAAATAAATGTTCTCAGGGAAGTATAATACACTTAACAAAAAGCATTATATATACTTCTATACTAATATTATGAAGCTGAAGAGTTTGTTTTCTTGAACACGCTAATCTCAGGAACTACTGATCCGGTTTGAGAAATTCTTTCAGTATTAGACTTTACTTCATATTATCACAGTAATACCAATAGCATCGGAGGACCAATGAAGAATGTTTCAAAATCGGGGTTAACGTATGTATTATTTAAAAATACTTTCACATTTTTAACACACATTTCATATTTACTGTAGGTGGTAGAGCTACGCTGAAGCTATTAATGCTTTCAGCATGAATGGGTAGGCTCGACCTGAGTAGTAGCATCCGACCCACAGAAAACCGACGTGAAGTAACAGTGCTTGCGTTTCGTTCGGTCAGTAAGAGCGCCGGAGGCCCACTTCCCCCCTTCACCCTTTCCTTACTCCCCCTCTTCCCCAGGACAGGTTGGCAACGCACTTGCGACTCTCCTGGTGTTACAAGTGTCTATGAACGGTGGTGAACACTTAACATGAAGTAACCTGTCCATTTGCCTCCTATGATATAAATAAAAACATTCTATGTTAACGAAGTCGTAAGTTACAGTTAGCGTTTGCCCAAAGTAACTATTCTACGCGGATGAAGACGCGGACAGAAACTAGTTGAAATATAAAATTTTAAACTAATCCTTACAGCCGTTTCTGAGACACCAATTACAAACAATAATTCTCGTTTGAGAGGAAAGGCAATTGGCAAGACATTCGAAGTATACGTTTTATTAGATATCCACCGCACTCTGCCCAAATAACCGCATAAAGCGAGAGAAAGAGTCAACTAATTTTTTAGCCGATTGAAACTATGTAGAATTTGTCTAGCTTGTATGTTGCATGTCTGATAACCGTGTTACTATTTGACTCTTTTAGTAACTTTACGAGACTCCTAGTTCTTATCACTACATATTTATAAAACAAAGCCCTTCGTCGCGTCTGTCTGTCTGTTCACGATAAACTCAAAAACTATTGAACTGATTTTGATGCGGTTTTTATTTTTATTTTTGAAGTGAAACTTCTTTAGGCGCATGAGGGTAAAATTTTTACAGATGTAACGTCACGCAGGTATGCAACGGAAGTGACGTCATTTGCAGTAAACGCAGATTTTTCATCTATTTTTCAAGTCTCGGAAATCTAAAGTTTTAGATTTGTATTATTGATTTGTATAAATAAACAAGACTTATAAATTAGTTCGCCAAAGAATTTCACTTCTGACATGTGTACTTTGTACGCACGCACTTTTTTATATTATAGGAGGCAATCGAACAGACGTGTCACCTGATGGTAAGTGATCACCGCCGTCCATAGACACTTTCAATACCAGGGGAGTTGCAAGTCCGTTGCCAGCCTGTGTTTGGGGGGAGTGGGGAGGAGGAGGAGTAGACGGGACTCCGGCACTCACACTGACCGAACGAAACGCAACAATGCAAACACTGTTACTTCACGTCGGTTTTCTGTGAGAGGGTGATACTATCCCGGACGAGCCAACCTATTCATGCTGAAACCAGTAGTAGCTTCAGCGTGCCTCTACCACCTCCGAATGGTATTTTTAATAGATAGAGTTGATTCACGAGGAAGGTTTAGGTTCATCATTCGTCAAGATTTTTTGTAATCTGCTTGAAATATAACGTTAATTGTTGGAAGTGTCGGAAAAAGTCAAAGTGCTTGGGAGATTTCGTCTAAAACGCTGCCTAATCCCTTTCTGATATAACCAAACGATTGAGAAAATAAACGACGCAGATGAAGTCGCAGGTGACAGCTAATCTATGAATAAATAGTTACAAATAGAACAATTAAATACATCCTCGTTCTATATTTTTCAGTAGATTTAGACACGCTTAAGTGTTATGAATAAATTTTTTGGACAAACTTCAAAGAATAAGAATTATGGTCGAATTTCGTCTACTAGGCTGAAACAGATCCACTATATATGCAATAAGAATATAAGTCAAACGTGTGTTAACGTCTACGTCCGGTACCGTGACACACCCGAGAGGCGAGACTACAACGCCACCCGGGGAACCACTATTGACCTGCGATACCGCGCTATTGACTCTATCGGGGTGTTACTACTGACCTCGAACGCTATTGGTGGAAGTTATCGGCTGTTCATTATTCATTCCGGTGTGAG
>MU158747.1:1091116-1126788 GCA_015888305.1 Antheraea pernyi | reverse complement strand
TGTGATTACTACGTGGTTACTGTGTGATTACTACGTGGTTACTGTGTGATTACTACGTATCGCCGTTTCTAATGCAGGAATAAATCTTTTTCAGGTATTTACGGTTATCTTTTACAGGTAATGTACTATGTGATTAATATGCTGTATATACTATGTGATTAATATGCTGTATATACTGTGATTAATATGCCGTATATACTATGTGATTAATATGCCGTATATACTATGTGAATAATACAATTTATGTACTATGTGAATAATATGTCTTTTAGTCTTTTATGTACTATGTGAATAATGTGTCTTTTATGTACTATGTGAATAATGTCTTTTAATGTGAATAATATGTTTTCTTATGTACTATGTGAATAATATGTCTTCTTATGTACTATGTGAATAATATGTCTTCTTATGTACTATGTGAATATGTCTTCTTATGTACTATGTGAATAATATGTCTTCTTATGTACTATGTGAATAATATGTCTTCTTATGTACTATGTGAATAATATGTCTTCTTATGTACTATGTGAATAATATGTCTTCTTATGTACTATGTGAATAATATGTCTTCTTATGTACTATGTGAATAATATGTCTTCTTATGTACTATGTGAATAATATGTCTTCTTATGTACTATGTGAATAATATGTCTTCTTATGTACTATGTGAATAATATGTCTTCTTATGTACTATGTGAATAATATGTCTTCTTATGTACTATGTGAATAATATGTCTTCTTATGTACTATGTGAATAATATGTCTTCTTATGTACTATGTGAATAATATGTCTTCTTATGTACTATGTGAATAATATGTCTTCTTATGTACTATGTGAATAATATGTCTTCTTATGTACTATGTGAATAATATGTCTTCTTATGTACTATGTGAATAATATGTCTTCTTATGTACTATGTGAATAATATGTCTTCTTATGTACTATGTGAATAATATGTCTTCTTATGTACTATGTGAATAATATGTCTTCTTATGTACTATGTGAATAATATGTCTTCTTATGTACTATGTGAATAATATGTCTTCTTATGTACTATGTGAATAATATGTCTTCTTATGTACTATGTGAATAATATGTCTTCTTATGTACTATGTGAATAATATGTCTTCTTATGTACTATGTGAATAATATGTCTTCTTATGTACTATGTGAATAATATGTCTTCTTATGTACTATGTGAATAATATGTCTTCTTATGTACTATGTGAATAATATGTCTTCTTATGTACTATGTGAATAATATGTCTTCTTATGTACTATGTGAATAATATGTCTTATGTACTATGTGAATAATATGTCTTCTTATGTACTATGTGAATAATATGTCTTCTTATGTACTATGTGAATAATATGTCTTCTTATGTACTATGTGAATAATATGTCTTCTTATGTACTATGTGAATAATATGTCTTCTTATGTACTATGTGAATAATATGTCTTCTTATGTACTATGTGAATAATATGTCTTCTTATGTACTATGTGAATAATATGTCTTCTTATGTACTATGTGAATAATATGTCTTCTTATGTACTATGTGAATAATATGTCTTCTTATGTACTATGTGAATAATATGTCTTCTTATGTACTATGTGAATAATATGTCTTCTTATGTACTATGTGAATAATATGTCTTCTTATGTACTATGTGAATAATATGTCTTCTTATGTACTATGTGAATAATATGTCTTCTTATGTACTATGTGAATAATATGTCTTCTTATGTACTATGTGAATAATATGTCTTCTTATGTACTATGTGAATAATATGTCTTCTTATGTACTATGTGAATAATATGTCTTCTTATGTACTATGTGAATAATATGTCTTCTTATGTACTATGTGAATAATATGTCTTCTTATGTACTATGTGAATAATATGTCTTCTTATGTACTATGTGAATAATATGTCTTCTTATGTACTATGTGAATAATATGTCTTCTTATGTACTATGTGAATAATATGTCTTCTTATGTACTATGTGAATAATATGTCTTCTTATGTACTATGTGAATAATATGTCTTCTTATGTACTATGTGAATAATATGTCTTCTTATGTACTATGTGAATAATATGTCTTCTTATGTACTATTTTTTTTTTTTATGTCATAGTTGGCAAACGAACAGGTGGGTCACCTGTTGTTAAGTGATCACCACCATCCATGCACACTAACAGCCCCAGAGGAGTCGTAAGTGCGTTGCCATCTTTCGGAGGGAAGGGTTAGGGGAGGGAAGAGGAGAGGAGAGAGGAGAGGGGAGGGGAGATGGGTCTCCGGCGCTCTCACTGACCGAACGAAACGCAACAATGCAAGCACTGTTACTTCACGTCGGTTTTCTATGAGAGGGTGGTACTACCCCGGGCGAGCCGACCCATTCATACTAAAACCAATAATAGTTTTTCAGCGTGGCTCTACCACCATTAAAATTCAATCATTTGGAATGTAAGGGGTGTCGAATAACATCTAAGACTTGAGACACCCAAGCCAACCTCACCTGCACGTGGTGCACCAAAACCCTACCACCCCGCTATCGCCATTGCCTCGTTCGTTATTCAACAGGGTGCACCACGTGCAGGTGAGGTTGGCTTGGGTGTCTCAAGTCTTAGATGTTATTCGACACCCCTTACATTCCAAATAGTGATCCGCTTCTGCGGGTCGCGTTTCGGGATCAGCCTGTGCATATCCAGCTTTTCGCAGGCCGGCATGACAGCGGCGGCCGGCGATGGTTAATGTCACTCGGTGGTCGCCATTGTTCTTGGATTGTACTGTTCTTACCATCAGGCACAGTGCAGTAATTTTGCCGTGCTACAATAAAAAAAAATTGTCTGTCTGTCTTCCTGTCTGTCTGTCTGCCTGTATGTCTTTGTTTCATTTAAATTGCTTCACTATATGAAAAATTATTGTAATTTTAATTGGGACGCGACTTAAATACTAGAGAAAAGCCCATAAGTAAATGGACTTAATATATTCCGATGATTTTATTAGTCACTGTATATTTTCATTACATTTCCACGCGGACGGAGTCGCGGGCACAGCTAGTTAGTAATAACTTTATACCAGAAACAGAATATACAAGCACAATACTCAGAAATGTTAATGTTATTCGCGATTTCTTTTAATATTTCTCAGCTAGAAATAATCGAGATGTTCGATTTTATATTTAAATTATTCGAATTCCTAAATCAATGCCCCTGTGAAGTTACGATTGCAACAATGTACTCGAATATTATAGTGGACGTTACGTTGCACTTCGGCCTGGAATAGATTGGCCGCTATCACGTCTCACTGCAACAGAGAACGTTTGATTTTATTTGTCCGAGATGTACCTGAATGAGTTATATCAAAAACTAGTAATACAGAGAGAGAACACAATATTAATATCTAAAATAATAAAAAACAATTAAAAACACGTTCCATGGTTGACGGTTAAAACTGACGACGATTGTCAATGTTGGTACATAACTGTAAATACAAAATATGTATAATTAATTTAAATATTTTGGAGATTAACGAGTAATAATCACAACCGATTACACGTGTTTCGCTCCTACACGGAGCATCAGTAAGTAACGCCCTTTTCAATCAAACAACAATGTACTAGTTAATGAGTACTACCGATTTTAACATCAAATGTTTTCCATAAACCTTGGACCATTATCAGAATAACGAGGTAAATATGTCACAGCTGAATTTAACCCATTCAAGAATCGAATATAGAAGACATGTAATCAGGTTACCTACTTTATTTGTACCTGATTGTACTGAAGGAATCATATTCATATATCAAAAATACTGCTGTATCGATTTCCAGATTTGGTAGCTGCCCTCTAAAATTATTCTCATTCTTTAGGGGGAAATTTAGGTGGATAAATTGTTCAGAGGGCTTTATAAGTTGAAAAATAAACAGGTGGAAATTAGATGTACCATATTTTATTAAAAATGGACTATATACATAGGAACGAATATTCAAAGGGCTTATTGGCTTGATATTTTACAGAAATACTGCTGGTAAATAGGTTTTTTTTTATATTTCTGCAAATTTTCGATCTACAACTTTTTGTCTGATTTTGTTAATTTTTTCTTAATCAAATTCAATCAAAAATAATTTTGTGATGGTGGATAAATCTTCTTCAGTGTTGGAGTTAATAATTTTTTTTATTATACATTATAAGGTTTTAGCGTTTGAACATAATCTCACTTGTTGTTAAACTTCGATCAACAATAACTAGATATCGGGTCGGCGTGAAAAATACGTCTCGGTAAATAACAGCTCACTTGAAACGTGAGCTTTTATTTTGTTTAGTTTGTTTGAAACGCAGCCAATTTAAGCACGTTTCACAATGCCGCAGTGTATTCAAAAGATGCAAAAATAATACCCGAAAACGCAATTTAACGGGCGGAGTATCTTACTTTCCCTAAATACATGCTGAATAAGTTATATTTTAAGCTTTAAACTAACAAATAATATTAAATTTTGAACAAAATTACTGATTTTAAACCTGTGGTACAAATGTTTGGTCAAGGCTCGCCAACCACGCACAAACATGCTGAATAATGCGAAAAAGTACTTTATTCATTGCGTGTTAAGGTTGAATTCACACTAAATGTTGTTTATGTTGTCTTTTCATTTGTAAGTGACGGGAGTAATTTATTGCTTAGCTCGTTTTATCGTAAGTAATAGATAATATTTTGAACATTCGTGACTTTATTACAAGGTGTCATGGTTGTAATTAAGTTGAACTTAAAACTATTTTAAAACTTTTTTTCTCCCTTTCTTAGTAAACAAATAGCTACACATAAGTATATAATTTACGCGGACAGGATTTAGCTTCGATTTTGTACGTGACCCTTTATCTAGTTATTGTTGATCGAAGTTGTTAAATGACGAAGTCTATGTTGGTAACATCGGTAAGATTAGAGGAACTGTCTCTCAAGCGCGCCTGTCGAGACATGCCTGAAGGTGCATCGCGACAGAATGTCAACTTGACAGTGGTAGCCAACTAGTCGGCCTTAGAAAAAGTCCTAACACCGTACTATAGTTTCAACATGATATTTTCCTTCAGCGAAAGCTCCAAATAATTTACAAGAATTTGAACTTATGTCATTATCTATGAATTTGATCTCCCAATATCCATTTTTCAGTTAGAAGTAGTTTCATGTATTACTGAAAGTTTAAAGTCTATATTAAGCTCGAACTGAATGGCCATCCGCTGGTTTACAAAAGAACATTCGTGACTTCTATCGTAGGAATTCATATAATTACAGTCAATGAAACTGTAAAATCTTTCAATCGAACAGTTAACAAACAAACCTTTTTCATTCGTATTATAGGATCATGCATAAGAACATAACTATTGCTTATATAAGTATTCAATAAACACAGTGAGTTCTCATCACTACACATTATAAAACAAAGTCCTCTGCCACGTCTGTTTGTCTTTCTTTCTGTTCCGATAAACTCAAAAACGACTAATCGGATTTCCATGCGATTTTCACCAGTAGTTAAAGTGATTCATGGAGAAGGTTTAGGTATATAATTTGTCAAGGTTTTTTTTTATTCTCAGGGCGCAGACGGGATAACGTATACGTATACGATAACGTATCTGTAAATCAATTCTTACGCTCGAAATTGCGCACTTCCTGAAGAACGTAAGTGAATATTATTCTCTTTGTATTCATTTCTTCTTCCGTCGCATAAACAAAATTCTAACATTTATTACACAAGCAAGTATAACTAATTCAAGGGCGTTTTATAGTATATACCCTACATATTTAAATATTTATAATCTCTAATAATAGTCATGATATGTTATTGTCATTATTCTTTGTTGTCGATTGTGAATGCAATTAGGTCGTACTTGAGTGATGAGATTGTAATTCTATTATGTACGTTATGGTATAGTCTTGATTATCTCTGTTTTATCCATCGCGAATACCTAATAGGTAGTGATTAAACCGATTAAAAGGATTTTCGACATATAATGAATTCAAATGTTTTTTCTCGGTTTTAGTTTTCCCTTCCCAACAAACGAAACCCTATTGAAAGAAGTTTACTGTCATTCCCTCTGTTAAAAATTCATTTTACTCCCAAATAAATAGCCGATTGAAATAATCACAAAGTATCTATATGTATATATCTGATGCTGTACATAACAAAAGATAAACATTACGGGAATCATAAAAGCAACGTGCTTGTTTGAACAAATTTTTATTTTCTCTTGCTTCATCGTTAAATAAGAATACATAATAAGATAATACAAATAGCGCACCTTTTTTTAATTTGTGGATACTATTTACCTTTTGTCCACAATCTCATCTGATACTAAATGACGATGTGGATTGAGATATTAAATAACTTAATCCTAGACAGGGGACTGACATTTAAGTTTTTTTTTATATTATAGGAGGCAAACGAACAGACCTGATGTCTGACCCGAGGTCACCTGATGGTAAGTTATCACCGCCGTCCATACACACTAGCAACACTAAGGGAGTTGCAAGTGCATTGCCAGCCTGTGTTTGGTGGGAGGGAGGAGTGGGGAAGGAGGAGGGGGAAAGAGGAGATGGGCCTCCGGCGCTCTCACTGACCGAACGAAACGCAACAATGCAAGTACTGTTACTTCACGTCGGTTTTCTGTCAGAGGGTGGTACTAGCCCGGGCGAGCCGACCCATTCATGCTGAAACCAGTAGTAGCTTCAGCGTGGATCTACCAAAAATACGCGACTGACAATAAATACGCTTGTAATATTATTACCTACGCGACAATGGCAGTAGAAATCCACAAGATTGTTTGCCAAAAGTAAAATAAAGCGAATTCGAATCGTAACAAATGAAAGTAAACGCGGATCGCATCCAATCGGCGATTAGATCATTCGTAACTGTATTCACATTAGAGACAATGCTTTCTATTGCACGAATCTATATATATAATAAGAATGTTAAATAGGTTAAATAGGTTAAACATAATTTTATAAAAACTTCTCCTTTTAAACCTACCAACATTTATTTCTGCATCACCTAATGGTTGACTGATAGAGAATGCCTTCGGCATTAAGTCCGCCATTGCGTATTTAAGGCATAATGTATAAATAAATAAACGTAAATCTAACGTGTTGGTCCTTATAGACTTTTGTGAAAATACACCCCATAATGCGGCATAGGTTGTCGTGGAGTTTTAGCCGGTTTGAGTGCGAGCTTAGCACGTAGGTGATGAGTCGGTTCAAGCGCAGGCTCTCCCCGGGGAGCCTGAAAGTCCATGAGGATTTTTCTACACGTTAAAAAAAGATGTTTCGGAATAAGTATTAAAATACATTTCAATCATATATAGAAATGTCTGTCTATCCGTTTACTTGAACAACAATCTCTGCTAAAGTACTACCTACGTTTACAAAACCTCACTTCAAACATATCCTCGAGTCACATTTAGTCTTGGTTTAATTAAAATCGGTTCACTCTATCAAAAGTTATTGAAATTTTAATGACTACGCGACTTAAGTACGCGAGAAAAGTAGATAAGTAGGACTTAACACATTCAGATGATTATATTAGACACTGTTTTTTTACATTAGGTTCGACATGGACGAAGTCACGGGCACAGCTAGTCTCAATGAATGTAGCTACATATCCACTCTAATTCGACGCTTCATTGCTATCTTCAGTCTTAACAAAATTCCAAGAAAACCCTAGTGCATTCCGAAACATAACATACAACGGTGTCGACACTTTACCAACCTTGAACATCTAAACGTAATGAAACACGTGCTATTTACTTATTTACAAGACCAAAACTAACGGTACGCGTATTACTAAATATTCCAAAAATAACGATCTATTTGTACAGACTGACCCCATTATGGGCTCCAAACATTATTCAGTATAAAACGAATCATTACAATTTAAGGAGCATAATAAAAACTAGATAAAAGTATCGAAACGTTTTCGTAAAGACAAAAGAAATAATATTAACATACACAAAAATGAATACGGTTAATCATTATTTCGATTTATTTAAAAAAAATAAGAGATTCGTTTTGGAATATGATATTCTGAAATGTGATACGCAATTTAACATATGATATATTAATTTATACCAATACTAGTTTTTCGCTCGCGTTCATGTAGATTTGACGCATCCCTATGAAATACGCTACCTCGCTTTGTAGGTGGTGAAGCTACGCTGAAGCTATTACTGGTTTCAACATGAATGGGTCGGTTCGCCCGGGGTAGTACCGCCCTCTCACAGAAACATCCACGTGAAGTAACAGTGCTTGCATTGTTGCGTTTCGTTCGGTCAGTGAGAGCGCCGCATGCCCACCTCTCTTCTCCTTACCCCTTCCTCCAACACAGGCTCCCCTGGTGTCGCAAGTGTCTATGGACGGTGGTGATCACTTAACATCAGGTGACCCACCTGTTCGTTTGCCTCCTATATTATAAAAAAAAACATTACTGTACAAAGTACTTTTCTGTATTCCAGACAAATGTATGCAAAATTTTGCATACATCTTGAGTAGTTAACAAATAAACAAACTCACATTCACATTTATAATATTAGTACGTATTATTGAGGTTCAAATTGAGAAGGAAATTGATTGAACATATTAACCTCTAAAATATTTTTCTAATTCTATTGCCTATTTGTTAAAGGAAATTATGTAATATTGTACATACATATACATATGTAATTATGTATGTAAGTTAAAAGTTAAAAGTGGACTTACAATCTCTCAAAGCATAGGTTTAAAAGTATGCTAAGCGAGAAGGAATTAATAATGCGGGCGAATCGCAAGATTTTAGCGCCAAGAATGGTAAGGCCCCCTAACGAAAACCGAAAAGTGCCGAAACGTGAATGCTTATACCAGTGGTGCCTTCCTACAATCACGCTTCATATGGAATACGTTTAAGCTTACCTAAATGCGTTGACAATAATTTAATTTAAAATAAGCCGAGACAGTCATAAGGACTGTTAACGGAAGAAAACAATGAAATAACCGTGTTCTCTTTTGTACTTTTAAAAGAAATATGGTGTGAATTACAATTTTGAAACTTCATAATTTGTATATTGAATTTACTAACATTACACATCTATTGGCACTAGGAGCAACAATTATACACATTTTTATAAAGCCAATTAATCAATCAAACATATGATAACAAATACATATGATTTCAAAAATATTAATATTACAATTACACTGGCTGCTATACTATGCTACTATGCGTCATTAGTTTGGCGCAAGCCGCGCTAGCTCAATACGGTCGGTCACGCTTACTAGCATGTTGCTGACACCAAATCATAAGTTTTTGGCTTTCCAATAATATCGCTCAACGCACTTAAAGAATTCCCATAAAAAAAACGTGTGACACCGCTCTGCTCTGTTAATTATGAATACAACAGGCGAACTAAATGTATAGTCACTATTGCTAACATAAGTTAATATAAGTAACATATTTTCTTTGCTCTAAACTCGAAATGGACACCATAATATTTTTAACCAATCACCTTGACCGCTGTACGCGAACTAGATACAGTAGTGAGTTTGGCTTCAGATGCATTTCCGACCTAAATACAGAATGCATTCGTTTCGGATCGTAAACTGGTCTCGTATTTAATGTTTTATGTTCAACATACTCTTATTCACATACTAGCTGTGCGTCTCGGCTTCGCACGGTTATAGATACTATCGAAGAAAATTAGACCAATTCTTCCCTTTATAGTACGTCCATGTAATGGAATAATATTGCAACTGATCCTCAATTTGTCAATAATTATTTTTTAGATCTCTCTAATGTTTTCTGTCTCAGTTACTAACAGATTCTTTATATGGATATTTTTAACCCAATTTTCTTACATTTCTGGCTTTTAGTATAGTAAAAGTCAACAGTAGAAAGGCTAATGTACTAACATGTCTTTAACAAAATATATAAGTTAATTCATAATACAATACAACATGATAATAAATGATTCTTGCTCTAATTTGAGGAGGTGTAAATAACAAATAATCCTAGTTAGGGCAATCGCCTAATCCTCTAGACACTACCGATCGGGCGATGGAATAACTCTCAGTGACAAGGCTTGGATTGTGGCTGTCCATCTTTCTTATGTACTTTTGCTACAACTTGGTGTACTACAAGTTTTAGGATGTAAGACCGGTAACATTGCCGATAATTAGAGAGGCGCTTGCAAGACTCGTACATTTTGAACACCCACGCGCTACCCAGAGAACTGTCACTCTCTAGCCGAGACGCATAAGGACACTAGAATAAAACGCTAAATTGTACCAACAAGTGTATCACAGTGTAACACATTAAAAACGCAGTCAGTGGAGCACCTTCGGTATTTTATTTCAATCCAGCGGTGACAAGCGACGTGTACCCTCCAGGCTACAAATCGTCAAAAGAAAAAGTGTGTACGTACTTATGTAAGCGTGTTAGAAGTTATACTTCTTTGGCGTAACAAGATAAAAATCTTTTCAAAATTTTTGTCTTTCACCTTATTCTACATTTGTAGAAAAAGCGGCCCTAACAATAGAAAAAGTTGACTATCGCCAACTTCAGGGTGTCGATTTTTCGTGACTGTGTGCGCGCATCGTAATAACTTCAGGGTGTCGGTCTTTCGTGACGGTGTGCGTGCTCATCGTAAAAATTTACTCTCATCATTTTTCTCTAACGCGCCAAAAATAATGATTCTCAAGTGTTCATGTTTCTTTTTTTTTATAGTAGCACGGCAAAATGACTGCACTATGCCTGATGGTAAGCACAGTACAATTAAAAAGCAATGGCAACCACCGAGTGACACATTATCTATCGCCGGTCGCCGCTGTCATTACGGCCTGCAAAAAGCTGGATATGCACAGGCTGATCCCGAAACGCGGCCCGCAGAAGCGAATCACTATGACGGGCTTTTCCGCCATATGCATGGTGGTTGCGACCCAATCAGGCTGTGGAACCCTACCACCTCGCTTTCGCCATTGCCTCGTTCGTTATTCAGCAGGGTGCACCACGTGCAGGTGAGGTTGGCTTGGGTGTCTCAAGTCTTGTGATGTTTTTCGACACCCCTTACACCCCACCATCTTTCTTCTTCTTCACTATCTCACGGTATTATGAATATTTATTATCTTACTTATTTATCTCACCTAAATTAAATAGCGATGTGGTCTACTAAGATAGTAAACACGCTAAAGGAGACTAGCTCTCAAATGGAGTTACCGGAACACACCTATAAATTCTTCGCAATAGAATTTCACCTTGAGTCTGATAGTTAGCCGGCCGGGTTTAGAAAAAAACTCTATTACCGTACTCCGGTGAAGCTGTTAAGACTTTGCTTGGTCAATACCGTAGTCAGTTCGAAAAAAAAAACTCTACTACCATGCTACATTTTCTTCACGATGGTTACCTTTACCGAAAGCTCCGAACTATTCGCAAGGATCAGAAACCTACGTCTATGAAACTATTAAGCCATTATCGCTTCAATTTCCCATATATTTTTTCATTACAAGTAGTTACATTTCTTTGTGTAACACACCTATAAGTGATTGGCGATCATTTTTCAACATGAGCCTATTTAGAAAAAGGCCTACGTTGCTGTGTTTTGTTTAAGATACTTTCCTTTAATACAATTAAAAATAGTCACTATACACAAATTCAAAAATACCTACTTTGATACATTCTAAAATCCTGTAAAAATATCGTTAAATTTTTACAATAATGTTAATCTCATCATATAATTATTATAAAATTTATATATTTTACATGAAACTAACCAAAACACGTGCCAAAGTGAATAGGAACGTACGACCCTACATAGCACGATCGGACAATCCGTGATGAAAATTTCCTGTCTATACGTCACGACATAATTAACTTTACTAGTGGGAGCCCAGTGGTCGACACTCGACCATAGTTCATTGATTTTTTAATGTTTGTACTTTATTAGGGTTCTTTTGTCAACTTACTTCTATAACCAAAGGTTTTTATCATGGTTACTCAGTTATAATAATAATAGTTGTATGTTATAATATCATTGTTGAATGTAGAATGAAAAAGGGTAATTGGAACGTAAGAGTAAAATAATACATACAGTCGAGCATAGCAACCACCTTCACAACCTTTTTTGAAGTCCTTTATTGACAGATGTCAAAATGTCTTTTTTATTTACATGTGTGTATATGTTGTGTAAAATTGAAGCAGTAGTGTGAGTAATGCATATTTTAATTAATTTAATGCACTTCTAATGCATTTTATATAGAATGAATAGCTTTCTGCACTTCTCCTCCATATAAACTTTAACTATGCCAAATTTCACTTTCATCCGTTCGCCCATTTCCGTTAAAAAGGAATACAAAGTTTAAGCTTCACGTATTAATATATATGATGATGATGATATTATACTAGGTGGTAAGATGCTTAACAAAAACTATACTGGACAAGATAATATTATATATACGCTTCACTATAATAGATAATTACTAGCAACCCGTGACTTCTTCTGCCTTTGTGTCTTTTGCTTACAGCTTCGCTCGAGTTATTGTAGATTTAATGTACCCCTCGAAAACGATCCTTTTTCTGGATTAAATATGGAAACCCTATCTCCTTTTCTGTGCCCTTAACAATGTATATACAAAAGTTCATGGCGATTGGTAGAAAAGTTAAGACGTGAAAGTGTTACAGATAAATAAACTAATATTGGCATCTACAGGCTGGAAGTTTAAATAGTAGCGATATTTATAGAGGATACTCTATACTCGATTCTTATTCTAAATCAATTAAAAAGATAGGTGATTAATATTTGAACGAATTATCTAGAACGATACAAAAATTATACGCAATCCGCCACGCGTCTATGTTAAAGCACAGTGTCAATTATCATTGAGTGAGTGAAAGTGAACGTGAGAACGGCTTGAACAAAACAAAAGGGTTTATTGTCCGTTTTATTATCGAAGGTTATTTACTCCGGGTCGCCCCTTGCAGCTTTCGGCATCGGTCTTTGCACTTAGGTTTATTACGTTTGTGTTTATACTTTTTAAAGTCTTAGAACAAACTTTAACTTAGGTTCTCTTTGTTGTTTATTAGTATCTGTTTTGACACGATTTTTGTGTGACAAAAAGTGGTGGGGATAAACATTCTGTCGGGTAGAGTGTTGAAAACATTGGTTCTACGTTCACCGAAGTAACGTCGGGCGCGTTTAATACTTGGATGGGTGACCTCTTGGGAACACCACAGCACCTTGGTCTTTTATTGCAGTTTTTCAATTAAAATAATTCCCTGTAACACAAAAGTTACAGTGGTGTTTGATATGTAATTTAGTCAATATTCTTAAAATATAAATATTCACAATCAATATAACAATTTCGAAAAGCCTAACTATTTTTTTTTACATAATTTATAGTAAAAATCGTACACCTGGCAACATTCTTGTAGACCTACGCGTGACCATGCGCTTTCGTTTGTCCGTGACTACAATAATATTGGTATTCATGTAAAAAAATTATTTTTTATATTTCGATCACTTACAAATGTTCAAAGAACATCAATGACTTCCCGGTCCTTTGATCGGTTCCTATAGCTATAATTGTTGCGTATTTGTTCTTACACGTGTTTATTATTTACTGGGTTTTGGTATAAAAATAAATCAATTTGGAATAATTGTGTCGCACGTTATTAGAGATTAATTAATTATATTAATATTAGAGAATATATATTGGTTTATATTTAACAAAGATTGTATTTTGTGATTGTATTATCAGCAGTATATTACGAATCGACCTGTCCTTACTAACAGTTTTAGAAAATGAATATCTATTCAACAATTCTTTATTATTAAACGAAGAGGAATTAAGTACGTGATTTGATAAAATGTCACACACACACATTTTGGGTATCTTTAAAAAGGGTTTGAAACACACTCTTCAAGGCCGGCAACGCAACAGCGATACCCCTGGTATTGTAGGTGTCCATAGGCGACGGTAACCATTTACCATCAGATGGTCCGTCTGTCTATTTGATGCCCTTTAGCATTAAAAAAAACTCATTAAAAAACACAATTTAAGGCAAAGGTATCTTGTAAGATCGGTGCATGAATTTTTTTACAATACTTTATTTATATTTAAATATTTTGGTATTTATGTAAACTTTTGTTTTATTACCGAAATGATCAAAATCAAAATACTCTTTATTCGATTTAGGCCCTGAGAAGGCACTAATGAAGGTCAAAACTACCACCGGTTCGGAAAACAATCCAGTCATCGAGAAAAACCGGCAAGAAACTCGGTCTGGTTTATCATTTCACAATAACTAATATATTTTTTATTTATTATTACAACATAATAGACACATAAAGCTACATTCGTTTTTAGTGGTTGCACAGAGAGAGGCGTCACTGCCAGACGTCGCTATCGTTCACATACTGATCCACCCTGTAATAACCTTTATGTATTAAGACCCGCTTGACATAACACTTGAACCTACTATCCGGCAAATCGGTAATGTGTTTTGGGACTTCGTTATAAAACCTAACACTATTACCAAAAAAATCGTTACTGCTCTTAGTAAGCCTGAAACATGGAATGTCCAGTTTGTTATGGTTTCTGGTATTTACATTATGTCGGTCTTTTACTAAATCCAGATTATCTAAGTTTTTCCGGACGCACATCAAATTCTCAAGAATATATTAAGAGGGCAGAGTTAAAATACCGAATTCCTGAAACTTAGTCTTTAATGATTTACGAGGTCCCATATCATAGATTGCTCGAACTGCCCGTTTTTCTAATAGGAATATGTTGAACTAATATATGATGTTAAACTGATATAGATGATGATCTTTAGGTGCGTTGAGCGGTATTTGGGAAGAGAAAAACTTATTGTTTCACATCAGCGAATTGTTAGAACCGCGTGACGTATTGCACTTGCGCCAGACTGACCACGCGTAGAATAGCGACCTGTGTACCTGTAATATTGATATTTTGTATCAAAGTTGTGCAGCCCATCATATGCTTGATTAATTAAGAAACTGTATCAAAATGTATATAATTATTGGACAGCGTGCCAATGGATTTGAAAACCAAGCTAATTGTAATAAATCAATATACAAATTATGAAATTTAAATAATTCAAACTATAATGATGTTAAAAATTCAGAAGAGAAACCAGTTATTCCATTGTTTTGAGTTTCTACTTCTGTTAGCGGTCCTTATGACTGCCTCGATTTTTTTGTGGGTTTTTGCATGCGCAGTGAAGATGAACGATTGTCATACTTCAAGACCGATGAATCTAAACTGTGTGTTGTTTGTAAAATAATATTAGTCCAGTAATCTTAGTAAGTTCACCTCCGAATTTAACATACATATTACATATTACATACATTTATAAACAATAGTATAAACTTGTATTTTGATATCCTAAAAGTTGTCTCAAAATCTACATACCACAATTTTTTTTGCTAATATTTAATTTTTTCTCTAATTGTGTGAATTCCCTTTTGCGTCAAAAATTCTAAAGTAAAAAAAACTAAGGCAGAATACCTTTTTTTAATATCACAGGAAGAAACGAACAGGTGTATCACCTAATGTTAAGTGGTCACCGCCGTCCTTAGACACTAGCAACACCAGGGAAATCGTAAGTGCGTTGCCAGCTTGTGTTGGAGGGGGGTAAGTATGTATAGGTAGGTAGGTGAAGCTATTACTGGTTTCAGCATGAATGGGTCGGCTCACTCGGGGTACCAGTTCTACCCTCTCGCAGAAAACCGACGTGTAGTAACAGTGCTTGCAATGTTGCGTTTCGTTCGGTCAGTGAGAGCGCCGGATAAACCACAACCCCTTTTTTTTTATCATGGGGAAATCCCTACGGATTTCCACCCTAGCCGGGCAGCTGAGGGCGGGGTATGTCCGACTTGCACGGACTAAAACCCCATGGTGCCTTCAATCACCCATAGGCTGGGAAGCAGGAGCTGCCGAACTGGCAATACGTCTACTCCCCAGCAGGTGTCGGTCCCTTTCCAGGGGCCTCGTCGTGGTCGAGGGGTCAGAATCGTAGACCCCTCAGGAGAGGGAGAGAGTTGCCCTCCCCGACGATCGTGGGAGGCGCATCGGCACAATGCACCTCAACCACACGGGCCTGTGCAGAAGTTCTGCCAGAGCGACGGACGTGCCCGCGTCCGCCGCCCGCAGGCCCTTTTTACGGCGGCCTCAGGTCATCGCTGACTCTGCGCCGCCGTGATCGTCGACCGCGGGAGGGGAGCTGGCTGGTCAGCTCCCTCTCCTAAACCACAACCCCTACCCTTCCCTCCCCGCTACCCCTCCTCCTTTCAGCACTCTTTTGGAAAACAACACAATCATCGAGAATAACTCGCTGAGTTATCGATTTGGTTTCTTTTTATTGTACATATTTTTAGAACATTGCACAGAGATACACGTACAAAAAGGGGTGTCATTTCGAGATATCGCCCTCGTTCACATATTGATTCACTCTGTAAATAGCCTGCTGATATCAAAACGTACTTGATGTTACCACAATATTACATAAAACTGTAACTAATTTAATTGAGTTTGAAATATGAAATAGCCAATTTGCAACAGGTTTTTGGTATTAAAATAATGCCTAAGCCAAAAAGTAGCTTAAGTTTTTGGGAAATACATCAAATTATCAAGTATGTATAGAGAAGGCAGACTTAGGAGGCTCTATTTTTAGCTATTTGAGGCAAAAGAACAGATGGGTCACCTGATCGTAAGTAATCACAGCCGCCCATGGACACCTGCATCACGAGGGGCATCACAGATACGTGCAGCCTTTGGGAAGGTGTAGACCATTGATACATAAAAACCCAAGATGCACAGTCAACGTTTCAAAACCGTCCGTATAAAATGAGCGCACAATTGAGAATTGTGTACACTGCTTCGTAAAAACAACTTTAAATAATTCGCGTAAAGTTGAATTTACAAAAAACAAATTTATAGTATAAACATAACCACCTAGTATATCGGTGAGTTTTTGGGGATGGTTTTGACCGTTTTATTCGAGACTGCATCTTGGGTTTTTATATATCAATTGTGTAACCCGTTTATTGAAAGTTTGTAGGTTATATTAGTCCAAAAGTCGCTGGGAGTTCAATTAAATTAAAAAATTATAGCAATCTCCCAAAATATATAAAAAAATACTTGTTTACTGTGGTAATCATTTACATTACAAGTTACAAGTAAAAGAAATCGTTTAGGAAGTATACTTATGAAGGTCTTCTCCAAGGTTGCCGCGGTTGGTTGATCAGTAATTGTGAAAAAGAAAACAGTTTGTATCATTGATGGTCAAGGAAATAAGGAAGGCAGGTAAAAAAAAATCAATTGATGAATTCAAGCGTTTTTATTAAAGCCCTTAATTTTTTTTTCTATAATTATCAATAGATAAAAGTTACCTTAATTTACTTTACAATTAACTACGAAGTTGTAAACAAATGTTTGTTTTTTTGAAGATCATAATTTTATAATTAAACGCTACACCCTTTTTTATTCTGTAGGTGGTAGAGTAACGCTGAAGCTATTACTAGTTTCAGCATAAATGGATCGCCCCGTCCGGGGTAGTACCACCGTCACACAGAAAACCGACGTGAAGTAACAGTGCTTGCATTGTCGCGTTTCGTTCGATCAGTGAGAGCGACGGAGACCCATTTCCCTTCCCTTTCTCCCCACAACACAGGCTGGCAACGCACTTGCGACTCCCCTGGTGTTGCAAGTGTCTATGGACGGTGGTGATCACTTAACATCAGGTGACTCACCTGTTCGTTTGCCTCCTATAATATAAAAAAAAATACTTTACAGGTTTTAGTCACCATCATCAGCCTGTACAAGAAACACTGCAAGGCCATAGGGCTCTTCCCAAAAGAAGTTATGGCGATTTCAAACTCTGAGAAATCAACAAGTTGTATGTTTTCCCACATACAGTAGTACTAAAAGAACATATCTCAGGCTCAGGTTTCCTCACGATGCTTTCCTACACTATAGCCGATAGTGTCACCAATTTAAATTAGTAAACTTTTTACCGGTTTTAGTGTTTGACCTGGTTAACTTCACCTGATGTTAAATGATTACACCGGTCAATACGATTTTTGGGTCTAACTTCTACATGGTAAATTTCGGTTTCTCCTACGACAAAAATAAGGAAAAAATTTTTTTTTTCTGATTAATGCTTGCTTTTGTAGAAACTTGAACAATTTTTCAATTCAATTATTTTTAACCGACTTCGAAAAAGGAGGAGGTTACTACGTTCGGTTGTGTGTATTTTTTTTTAGTATGTTAATCGATATCTCCGTCAATTATGAACCGATTTTAATGATTCTTTTTTTATTGGAATCGGTAAAAAATAAACCGACTTCGATGTGAAAAACTAATAAGGCACTATAAAGCGAAAAATAACTGAATTATTAAATTAACCAAATTAAATAAAAAATATTGATATATGCGCTACCTAATAATATATTTAAAGTCGATGCCAACCTACATTTCAAATTCGTTGCAGGAAATAAAATATGTACGAGATGGGACACGAGAGTGGACCAAAACTTTGTATGTAGATGATATGAATTTAAGTTGGCACTGACTTCAAATTTATTATTAGGTAGCGCATATATCAATATTTTTTATTTAATTTGATTAATTTAGTTATTTTTCACTTTTTAGTGCCTTATTAGTTTTTCACATCGAAGGAGGTTTATTCTTTTTGTAAAAAAAAAATATTCAATTTTCTATCGGCAAATATTATTGATTTTTATATTTTTTCTACACTTCCACTGTAAATTATAATTAGAAAACAATTTTTTAGATACAAGAGTCTTTTTTATTCAAGATTTGTGATAAACAATAACATATAGATGTAAAATAACAAAAACTAATGTCTAAAAGTGAATATTTTTCGTATTTCTTTTATGCTCGTATGAGCTCTCTCGTGTTAAACCCCAAATGTAATCTCCCATCGTATTCTCGTTGTACTGCCCTTGATATCGCCGTTCAAAGTCCATCACATCTTGGTGAAAACGTTCTCCTTGTTCCTCGGAGTAGGCCCCCATGTTGTCTTTAAATTCGTTCAGATGTAGTAGTAATCTTTTGTTTATGAAATAAATTAAATCATACTTATCGTCGTAAATCAGACCAAAGCAAACTTTATGCGCTAAATATGAATATATAAGTGTTTTTCAATGTCTAGAATCAGAATTTAAGCAAGAGAAGAGAAACCCAAAAAAAAATTTTTTTGTTGACCTGTGTTATGCAATCTAAGATCTCACCTATAAATGCTTGGTGACGGATTTTCAACTTGAGAGTTGTGGCTCTAGCTAGCCAGTTCGTGAAAAACTCTACCACTATGCTATGCTTCCAAAATTTTATTTGACAAACAAAGCTTCATTAATTTCGGCAATCTTCCTATATAAATAAAATGATAGAGGTCTGCCGTTGTGTGCGCATCACTCAAAAACTACTCGATACATTTCGTTTTTTTTTTGTTTTACTTCTTAGGCACTTTATCTAATAAAATGTAGTGATTACAAAATGGTTTTTCTACTGTATTATATATCGGAAATATAGAAATTAAAGCACAAAAACTAGTCAAATAATTTCATTTTATCTAATTTTTTCTTTTTTTTTTTCTTATATTTTTATTGATGTTATAGTCAACGGAAGTTCTAGCTTTTTAGAAATAAATTAGAAACTATAAACTACAAAGGCATTTATAATAAACAAAACCATAAATACAACTATTAAAAAGCACTTGTACTATATGTGATATTCTAGATAACGAAGATAAAGAAGTATAATTTTTTTATAGATACGTGAAATTATTGCAGAATATAAAAGTGTACGTGGGTCTGGTACTGGACACTGGTTATTTTATTTATTATACCTATTTGCGCTGAACCCAAATTTTTATTCTATAAATTAAAAATGCCAGTGAAAGTCTCGTTAAAATTTCGAAGTTTAATTTATTCTTCACATCTTATATTAATATTATACACATCTAGAAAGAGTTAATAATGTAGGTAATATTACTGGACGCTACTTTGCACTTATAGTAGCACTTATATATAGTATTATAGTAGCGTCCACTATAATATTAATGATGGATTTCCGCAAACTAACGTCTTCTTCAATCAAATTAATAATGTAAAGGTGAGAATCCTTTACATATGGTTCGGGTACCAGTTTTTGGAAATAAAGTTCTTTGTTAGGTCACAATTGTTTTATTTCTGTGTTATACCTGACTGAATGCTTGGATGCGACTGACTATTAAAATATTTTATTCAGATGTGATGACGCACCCACAATATGTATGGCGACATGAAATGTACGTAATCGTACAATTAATATATATAATTTCTTATCTAGGTGGTGAAATAGTTATACCATAGGAAAATTTCCTTGGCTATTTCGTAAACATTGTCTTTATTGTATAAATGTCGAAGCAGTTGAGACATTATCGTGGAATCTTTATTAAAGAGAAGCTTAACAAAATTATGATTAGGTTTGTATTGTATATTAGTAGCCAGTAATATTGGTTTTAATATTTTTGTTTGTTTTGTTTATATAGGCAATGATATTATAACTAAAGATATGTTACCTATATGATATTTTGACAAAACAAATGACACGACAACGCACACATACGTAAAGTAATATTGTAACGCCACACTGCCTTAGATAACATGTGGAAGTAAGATAGCATATTTTCAATATCGGTGGTGAAAAAGAAATAGTTATATGTTGCTTAGATACGGGCGGATTGATGAGGCAGTCGTCAAAAATAAGCTAACTAGCCAAGTTATAACAAGGCGCTGTCTTAGCTCTTATGACGTATCTATATAGTTATAATATTTATCTAGGCATTTATATCTATAAATTGTCAAGTGGGAAATTGTTTTAGATAAAATAACAATTATCTGGAGACTTTAATGTTTTAACAAGATTATGACCAAATTGTTAGAACTTACTAGAGAGTTTTTTTTAATATCCCAGAATGTATGTGTCACTTTGACAATGACAAGAACAAAAATATGTTACGCAAAACGCCATCAATATTACACAATTTGGAGTCAAATAACGCAGGTTTTGAATAAAAAATATAAATGGTAGTATGTCAGAATGATAAAAGTTCCCGACAAAAAGTTCATATTTATGTCTAAGAAGAATTTTTGAGAATAAAAGTTTGAGGTTATATTGATTCCAATGAATGATATTTAGCCAGCGAAATTGACTAAATTAACGATGTATTAGGGAATATCTAAACTGAAACACTACAAAATCTGTGAATACAAATGAATAGTCAATAGTAATTACATCAATAAAAAAGTATATGTTTGGCCTGTTCTAGAAAACATATTTCCAACAGCTTTAGTTTTATTACCCAAATGTTAGCCAAAGATGGAAATTTTTAATGTGCACACAAAATTAGCATGTTATAATATATAAAAAAAATATTAAAAAATATATCTCTCTTTTGGATTCTCGCGCTTCTCACTCGGATTCGAACTGGGGTTAGATGGATTTTCGAAGCAGCCGATTTCTCGAACTAGGGTTAGATGGATTTTCGAAACAGCCGATTTCCATTTGAGCTATTTTTGTTTAGACAGCGGTGGTGAAATTTACCTTTATATTCTAGCTATATTTTTTAATTGCCTGAAAATTCAGATAAAAAAAGTTTTCTATGAACGAAACCACCTATATACTAAGTTTCACGGAAATCGCTTCCGCCGTTTCCGAGATCCTGAATATATAACAATATAAAAATATACAAGAATTGCTCGTTTAAAGGTATAGATATTACCTAGATAATCTATAGAATTATTGATTTCTACACGTTAGGTGTAGGTTATAGTTTCATCATGTTTTCTTTTAGCTTAAATTTCTACACTCTTATGATATAGAATACACTTCGCTTATTATTGTTAATTATTACAACGTGAACGCCAGTATACAAGATAATTGTAACTATGTACAACTGATCAAAGTTGACCTATATATTCCATAGAATATAGAACACAAACCGTAGATACTCGATATATTAATAATTTCCACTTCCTCTTGCAGGTTTCTCGACGTAACTACGCTTGCTACGGTGCTACGGTGCTTTCTATTTTTATCTTCCGGTTCCTTTTTAAGGATTCGCGTTTAACCTAATAAAAAAAACTTGTTTGGATAAATCTTTAAACATTTCATGGTTTGAATTGTTTTATGAAAATGGCAAGAAAAACCGGAGAATGTTGGTTTGAAGATTAGTAGAACAAAAACTGAACATTTGTTTTGCGACTTTGGTGGTACATCTAGTTTTTCTCCGATAGCCTTAAATGGTTGTATCCTTACCAGCCTGCTCCAATTTCCGGTATCTCGTTTCATTGATCCAAAACGACGGCGGCATAGATAAGGACGTGTGGAATTGAATAAATGCAGGGTGCATGAAATGGCGAAATGTGTCCGGGATAGCTTTTTTTTTTCTTTTTTTTATGTCTTAAGTGGCAAACGAACAGGTGGGTCACCTGCTGTTAAGTGATCACCACCGTCCATGGACACTAACAACACCAGAGGAGTCGCAAGTGCGTTGCCAGCCTTTGGAGGGAAGGGATTAGAGGAGGAAGTGGGAGAGGGAGAGGGAGAGGGGAGGTGGGCCTCCGGCGCTCTCACTGACCGAACGAAACGCAACAATGTTACTTCACGTCGGTTTTCTATGAGAGGGTGGTACTACCCCGGGCGAGCCGACCCATTCAAGCTGAAACCAGTAATAGTTTCAACATGGCTCTACCATGCCTTTGAAACTCAAGACGAAGGTTTATACGACCATATGTATGCATCTTAGTACTGGGCTACAAAAGAGACGGATGAGAGAAAATAACATGTGGTCTGATGCGAATGTTAAAGTATCCACAAACACCACACATCCGTGTGGTGTGAATAGAATGTATAAGATTAAGAATGAGTATATCAGAGAAGTTGAGGAGTAATAGGTTAGCATGGTATGGGCATATTATGAGGAGAGATGAAAATCATGTAACTATAAAAGTTTTGAGTATAATGATGGAATGACATACGAATAGAGGAAGACTGCAAATATCATTATGTAGTGGAGAAAATGCAAGATTTAATTTACCAAAATTCATTTATTCTAATCTATAGCTATACTTAATATTATGAAGAGGTAAAGTTTGAGGTAAAGTTGACATTGTAGGAGGTAATCTCAGGATTATTATTATATTATCAGAACTATTATTATATCTAACATAAGCGATGATGGACCAGTTGGTAGCGTGTTCGGACACAGCGTAGATTGACGTAGGTTCGAATCCTTTGCAACTAAATCGGAGCTTCCAAGGAAAACATCGTGATGACTTTCATGATGGGGCTTTTTCTAAGTCTACCTGGCTAGTTACCATCCTCAAATTAAATATTTATCGTCAAGCAGCTGTTGGTGTTAAGGCAGTTACACTTGAGCGCCGGTCCCCTCTCGGTTTGGTATGTTTATCATTAACTAGGTAGAGCCACGCTGAAAGTATTACTGGTTTCAGCATGAATGGGTAGAGTCGCCCGGGTACTACCACCCGACCTACAGAAAACCGATGTGAAGTAACTAACAGTGCTTGCATTTTTGCGTTTCGTTCGGTCAGTGAGAGCGCCGGAGGACCACCTCCCCTCAAACACTGGCCTTCAACGCTCTTGTCACTCCCCTGGTGTTGCTAGTGTCTATGGACGGTGGTGATCACTTAACATCAGGACACCCACCTGTTCGTTTGCCTCCTTTGACAAAATAAACTTGACTACATCCTCATTTTATATCAGATGAGATTGTGGTGAAAGACTAAAACCTATACCTATTCACATGTACGTTTATTACAAATTAGTTTTTTACTGCACTAATAAGGGATAAAATAAAGAATAATGCTTTCCCTTAACCAACAGTATACCGTCTAACCAGGGCACTAGATTTATTTAGACAAGCTGTCGACAACAGACTACGGAGAAAATTCCTAGATATTTATTTTATTATCGATAGCAGACTTATAATCGTTACGTTCAGTTGAGTAACTTATTGTGTAAGTTTGCGTCGAGTTACAGAATTTTGTTTGCGTAATGGAATCTGTGTCAATAATACGATGATAATTCATTATTACGACTGGAAAACATCAATCTATTACGACGACTGGAAAACATCAATCTATTACGCCGAGAACGACAACCAACAGGCTACGTAGGATTGTACTTACGAATACGGATATCAATTCCGTAACTTCAGTAAGTGCAAGTCCTCAAAAGAAGTTTACCTACTAAGATGCTACCCAACCTCAACCTCGGTTGTTATATTTGAACGAGGTTTCCTTCAACGGTAATTCTTAACTAGGTTTTATCCTCGGTAAATCTTAGCGAGGTTTTCTCTCTCGATAATTCTTAACGATCTCTGCTTCGTCGGTAATTCTTAACGAGGATTTTTCCTCGTTAATTCGTAGCGAGGGTTTCTCTCTCGGTAATTCTTAATGATGTTTGCTTCGCCGTTAATTCATAACGAGGTTTTCTCCTCGGTAATTATTAACAAGGTTTCCTCTTTCGGTAATTCTTAACGAGGTATTGTCTCTCAGTAATTCTTAATAATGTTTGCTTCGTCGGTAATTCATAACGAGGTTTGCTTCGTCCGTAATTCTTAACGAGGTATTGTCTCTCGGTAATTCTTAATGATGTTTGCTTCGTCGGTAATTCATAACGAGGTTTTTCCTCGGTAATTCTCAACGAGGTTTTCTTTCTCAGTAATTCTTAACGATGTTTGTTTCGTCGGTTATTCATAACGAGGTATTCTTCCTATGTAATTTATAACCAGGTTTTTTTCCTCTGTAATTCTTAACGAGGTTTTCTTCCTCGCTATTTATGTGATTATAGTCTAACTCCTTGGGCCCGGACTGAGCGGACGAACACGCCTCTGGAATTAGGTGAATCGACTGGGGCATAGAAGCAGAAAAAGATAAAACCCCTACCCGTTTTCAGCCAAAAATCCCCCGACGCAACTTAACGTGGTTCATGTAGAAATTCCATGAGATCACACCCTACATTCCGATAATAGTTTGTTTGTTTTGAATATAGCCGTGAATTAAATCAAAGTAAAATATTATTCTAGTATTCTAAAATGGGCATTTTTATCGTTATGTTGTCTCAGTTTTATACATACAATATAACACGTGTTTTTCGAAAAACTCTCTTTCCATTTTCCTTAAAAATACAGAGTAAAAAGTAACGTATATCCTACCTACATTACTCTGATCGATTCAAAGGTTTTATCGTAGAAATATAACACACTTATGGGTAGAGTTCATTTTGAATTTTTAATATATGGATACTAGTATAAGCAAAGGGAAACCAGTATGTAATAATAACCAGCTTAACAGAGAAAAGGTTAATGGCCGAAATTGAGGTAATACAGTAATTCATTTAGACAAAGAATTGTTGACATAAACTTAACGACTGTCATGTCGTATATAAACTGTTTAAACGTTTGGATATTATAATGATATGAACAGTATAGCATCTACATATTACTCTTACACTGTTCTTGAGTATTCCTATATTCTAAGTCTGCATTTCAAAAAGAAATCAATGTATCTAAATCGATTATTAAAAATATCAATATAAAAATAAATATGTTAGAAAGTAGTATCGATCCTTTCGAACGCATTGATCTATAATCCTCTATGGATTATTTTAGAGTCCTTTAGAGTCCACGGCATTATCTGCTGTTTCTAGAAGAAATTCATATGAGATATTTGTGGTCTCTTCACGAGATGAGGGTCCCCATCTGAATAACTACGGACGCTCCGAGCGCGTGGTCAGAGTTGCGGAGCATACTGGCGTCGATATTGAGAACATGGAGAGTTCCGATCGAACCGTCGACTCGAGCGGTTGTCCGTTTTGCTGCGCGCGCTAAGTTCGATTTTAATACTCGTGATTTAGTGACGTCAGTTATAGTGTTGTTTCGATCCGGCACACCTGCGCTGCACCTGCGTTCTTTTTCTTGGAACTGAGTGAGACCTTTCCTTGTATTTATTTATTGCTTTATCTATTTCTTGGTATATTTATTTATTTACTCTTTTGTTTATCTATTTATTTAAGTATTTCTTTAATTCTTCAGTGATTTATTTTTAAATTTATTTTCTTTTTATTGTTTGTTTATTTAAGTAGTCGTATGTTATTTTTCCCCTGTCTCGCTCAGGTACTTATTTGCGTTGTTTTCCTATTTTGTTTAGTTTTAAACAGCTCCCTTTGATCCGGACTCGGGATAGTCCGTTAAATTCATTAAGGCGCGCCCCCCTGCCCCTCTGGCAGGGAGGTTTCACATGTCTTCCCCCGCCCCACTCCCCTCCTCAGGCCCCGGTATGGCCGCTGAACAAGAGATCAGTCTCTTAGAGACTGAGCTCATTAGCCTCCGCGGCTTCATAGCCGCTATCTGTCCTCGTCTCGTAGACGATTACGATGCGTACGCTGCAAAGCGTCGCACCGAGCTCCCTCATTCCTCGAAGCCCGCTCCCTCGATCTATGCCAAGATCGAGGCTTCCAACAACTTCCCAATCCCAGCCGATCGCGATAGCGATGACTCCGACTCCGACTCCGGCTCCGACATGGAGCAAGACCCTCCTGCTCAGCAGGATCCCCCTGCCGAGCAAGCCCCTCAGGCTGAGCAAGCCCCTGCTGCGGACGATGGCTTCACCACCGTCACGCACCGCAAACCGCGCAAGAAGCGCTCGAACTCCTCTTCCGATCCGGAGGACAAATTGCCCTCTAAAAAGATCGCAAACGTCGATGGCGCGAAAGTGCCAAAGGCGACACCAGCGCCCTCTAGACCCGACTCGCCCGTGGCTGCGGGTTCCGCAGTTTCGGGCAAGAAGCCCCGCCCACCGCCCCCCGTTACGATCCAAGACAAAGCGTCTTGGGTTGAGATTTCTAGCCTGCTGGAAACGGCAGGTATCCCTTACACCTCCGCCGTGAATACCGCTGTAGGTATTCAGGTGAAGGTAGCCACGTCCACCGCCCATCGCAACCTCACTCGTTTCCTTCGGGACAACCAGTGGGGCTATTTCACGCACTCTCTCGAAGAGGAGCGTAAACTACGGGTTGTGATCCGTAGAGTCCCCTCAGAACTCCCGACTGACGACATTTCAGACGACCTCAAGGAACAGAAGATTCCTGTTCGCGAGGTTCATCGTATGCGCTCTCCGCGCACCAGGGCTCCATATGATATGGTTCTCGTTGTCCTCGATCGCACCCCTCAGGGGAAAGCGATTTTTAATCTTACATCCCTTTGCGGCCTCTCCGGCGTCATAGTCGAGCCGCCGCGCAAAACGTCTGTGCCCTCGCAGTGTCACAACTGCCAGGTGTACGGACACTCCGCACGAAACTGTCGCCTGAAACCCAGGTGCGTTAAGTGCCTCGGCGACCACTCCACTAGGGAGTGTTCTCGCACGAAAGACGCCTCCGACCCTCCGAGCTGTGTTCTGTGCCGCGGCGTGGGCCATACCGCGAATTATCGCGGATGTCCCCGCGCCCCGCGCACAAAGCGCCCTCGATACCCCAGGCAGGCGTCGCCGTCTAAGACGGCCGCTGCCCCCGCCCGTCCTCGACCTCCGCCTCTCATGTCTCGAGAGGCCTTCCCGAACCTGCCGGGCACGTCTCGTGCACCGGCAGCGTCCGTACCCGCGACTAGTGCGCCCCCCCGCCCCTACCGGGCCCCTCAGGCCCCGTGGGCTCCTAAACCCGCGTCCCAGCACACTCCCAAACCTCCGGCGGCTAATCCTTCACAGGATGACCCCGCATACTCCTTTTCCCTATCGAGTATTGACTACGCAGGTCAACTACTCATTTTCCACGAGATCTCGGAGATCTCGGCGTACGAAGAGTGCTCTCGTAATCCGCTACTAGGTGCCGTCACGGCAATCCATAGATTTCCAGCCATCGCGGCTACACTACAACGGCTCGCGCGCGCAGCTGTTAAAAAATAAATAACTCAAATAAGATAGAGTAAATCGCGTATTTACGTCTATCTTCCCCTAAAAATAACCGTCAAACAATAATAATAATTTTTGTTATGTCTATTTTTAGACTTCGGTGCCGTCACCGTTAGTAAATTTAAATTCAATCTTATAAAATGCGTGTTGCGCCCACGCTTTTGTAATCGATCCCTATTAGCTCCCGCACACTTCGCGGTTCTCAATAATATCTCGAGCCTAGGTCGTCCCCGCGCGGAGCCCTCTTGATATTATTTTCGCGATACAGTGACTCACCTACATCACTTGAACACACATATGAGATCATCTCTCTCACACACGTGCACATATATACACATGGTGGGAGGGTTTTGTTTTTTTTTCCCTCATCGAATTGAATCGAATAGTTTTAGTTCGTTTCAATCCGATATACACGTATTCATTTGTGAAACATGCAATTTCGATTGTATGGTTCACAAATGTATATATGTATGAATAGCTTAGAATAGTTAGCTAGGACAGACGTGTCTTTTTCCAGGAAACAGCCCAAGCCGAGGTGTGCGTGCACCCTTGTGTATGTTACCCAAAACCAAAATCGGCTGAGTGCCCTAAGCGCTCGGCCTTAGTAGTCCGGTGAAGCTGTAAAGACCTTGCCAGGTCAATAGTATAGTCAGTTCGAAAAAAAAAAAAAAAATTGAGAACATGCCATCTTACTTCCACATTTTCCAAGACAGTGTGGCGTTACAACATTACTTTACGTATGTGTGCGTTATCGTGCCATTTGTTTTGTCAAAATATCATGTAGGTAACGTATCTACAGCTTTTTAGTTATAATAGCATTATTCTTCGAGAACTGACTATTATGAAAGTAGACTAAACTACGATTGCCTATATCAGTGAGAAAATATGAAATTTGTTCTACGTACAATATGAAATAAGTTGACTATAACTCAACATTGTAAACATTTTACGAAATGAAACTGCTAATGTTAGCTATGTGCAATATATCAAAAGAAATCGTAAATGTTTCTCCTTTATACCTTACCGTTGCATTGTTCAGTTCATTGGCCACGGGACAGGTGGGTAGCGAGGCTAAAGTTTCCAGAATTAACAATGCCAGCCTTCGAAAATTTACAGCAGTTTAGTCTCCAACTCATCTATCAACTATATGATAAAAATGCCCGACACGTTTCCATTTACATGCGTTGTTTTCATATCTCTCGTAAACGCTGGACGGTACTTGTGTATTAAATGCACCACTCTTGCCGACCGCTGCCGCGGCCGGCTTGCGTTATTTGTTACGTTTGTTACCTTTTTTAACTTGAAAATCATCAAGTTGGTGATTACAAAATTACCAAAGTTTGTTAGAAAATGGCACATAACCTCAAAACTTTGACCATAAATATCTTAGTAACTATGACTTTCCGCGGAGAGAGGAAATCACCCCTGTCTCCCGTTGCTTCCATCGCCTTCAATCTTTATATCAAGATGCGAATTTTAAATGCGGCCCTTTAAAACACTTTTAGATTTCAAAAGACTTTATTTAAAAACAAAGTATCCAATAAGGTTTAGGTGGAAAATGGGTTGATATAGAGTTTGAGGTAGAATTTCCTTTTTTTTCTCGATTGCTTGCCATTTTATTTCGTTTTTTTTTTTATATCATAGGAGGCAAACAAGCAGACGGGTCATCTTATGTTAAGTGATCCCCACCGTCCATAGACACTTGCAATATCAGGAGAGTCGCAAGTGTGTTGCCAGTCTGTGTTTGGGGGGAGGGGTCGGGGAGGAAGCAAAGGGAAATGGGCCTCCGGCGCTCTCACTGACCGAACGAAACGCAACGATGCACTGTTACTTCACGTCGGTTTTCGATGAGAGGGTGGTACTACTACCCCGGGGGAAAAATTGGTTAGGTTAGGTTAGACTTGCGAAAAAAAACACGAGCCGGCCGCGGCAGCTGTCGGCGAGCGCGGTGCATTTAATACACAAGTACCCGGTAGATATTTTTAAATATATGTTTTTATAGGTTCTAGCGTTTGCCCACATTCTCATGTGATTTTAAATAACGATGTGATATAAAGTGATAAGCATACTGGCTGACTCATAAGTGCAGCTGCCAGAACACATATATCAGTGACTGGTGACAGAATTTCAAATTGAGGGAAGTAGATAGTCCGGCGGGCCAATAAAAGGCACAATCGTCGCTGATTAAATCACGATATTTTCCTTGGTCAGATCCGCGTTATACGCAAGGCGTCGAACCTACGTCAGTCAACGTTTTGAAGATGGTAGAGCCACGCTGAAGCCATTACTGGTTTCAGCATGAATGGGTCGGCTCTTCCGGGGTACTACTACCCTCTCAAAGAAAACCGACGTGAAGTAACAGTCCTTGCATTGTTGCGTTTCGTCCGGTCAGTCAGAGCGCGGGAGGCCTATTTCCCTTCCCCGTCCCCTATCCCTCTCCTCCATCCCCTCTCCCCCGAAACACAGGCTGGCAACGCACTTGCGACTCCTCTGGTGTTGCAAGTGTCTATGGACGGTGGTAATCAGGTGACCGATATGTTCGGTTGCATCCTATGATATAAAAAAAAAATCAACGCAGTATCAAGTAACAATTAAGCAATCGTCGCTTCTCAAAATATTAATAGTTTAAATTCTCAAATGATTTTAATATAAATAATTTTGTTAATATATATATATATGTATAACATCGAAAAAACTGAAGGAAATAAATGTTAATATTAGATTTCTATAATAATATTTTAACTTTGTTTTCTATGAAACTCTTTACTATATTATGCGTAAACCCGAACTTGTTATAGTTAGAACGGACAAAAAGATTGGCGAAGACTGTAGGTGTTTGTTTTAAAAATATCAACAAGCTGACATCCAACTTGGTTCATGTAAAAATGTTTTTGTTACCCCATGAGAACGACTTGTCATGTCTGTATTAAATGAAGGCTGTTTTTAATCTCGTCAATTATTTTTATTACTGCTTAGCTTCTTCACAAAAGCGTAGTGATGTACTTACGTATTAACAACACCGCCTCACGCTTTCTTCCTTTCACAAGTCTAATCTAACCTAACTGAATCAAGGCGGGAAAATTGAGAAAAATAAATCAGTTAGGTTATACTTGCGAAACAATGACAGCGCGAGCCGGTCGCACACTGCGTTTTGTATATTAGCAACTTAGTGATTTTTGAGTTAAAACAAAACATTTTCGTCTCGATTTGCTTAGGTTAGGTTATTACACTTGTGAAAAAAGATAACATGAGCCGGACGAGATAGCGGCCGGCGAGCGCGGTGATGTGAATACGTAAGTACACGTAATGATTTGTAGTTTAAATCCTTCTTCCAGTTCAGTGCAAGATAAATTTAAAAACTACATTAAAACCAACGAAATCTGGTATAAACTCATTTTTTAAAAAAATCACGCGCCATTTTGTTGCACGTTAATGGTGATATGTCAGAAACTTGTTTTACGACAGTACGAACACAGACAACGCGAAGACATAAACATTAAATTTTATATCTAATATTAAAACATATCTATATTAAAATTAAGAAAGTTATGATAAAAAATATAAATCATAATTCCGCACAAAGCAAATTCTATTTTGGTATTAGTATTTTGTATATGAGAAACAGAGTTTTTACTAAATGTTTCAATGAAGTTTTAATACGTCGCAATACATGCGAGGTACTCTGTAATAAAATGATTATATTATTTTTCTTTATTCACAACTGTTTGTCATCAAATTTGTATGCAAGTGATCTATACATACATATAATAAAAATGAAGTGTCTGTATGTAATATCAAAATAAAATTTTTTTACTACTTGGCTACGAAAGTACACACGCTACTGATAACAAAAATGCAATTTTTAAAATTTTTGTCGGTCTGTCTGTCTGTCTGTTTGTTCCGGGCTAGACCGCTTTTGACAGGAGTTTCACTGACATAGCTGAAATTACAGCGGGTTTCTTAGGCTACTCTAAATTAGACTAGGTATTAACCGCGGCTTCGTCTGCAATGCTAACTCCAAAACAATTGGACCGATTTCCACAAAACTTTCACCAGCAGATAGTGGACATTATTTTAAGTAATTTAGTCTATTTTCATTTAGACTAGCTATTAACCGTGGCTTCGCCCTCAGTACTATCTTCAAAACAGTCCAACCGATCTTCACGAAAGTTTCACTGGCAGATAGCTGACCTTATAAAAAGTAATTGAAGCAATTTTAGTTTACACTAGCTGTTAACCGTGACTTCGTCCGCAATGCTATCTCCAAAACGGTTTGATCGATCTTCACATAACTTTCACAGGCAGATAGCTGATTTTATAAAAAGTAATATAAGCAATTTTAATTTATACTAGCTGTTAACCGTGGCTTCGCCCGCCGTACTATCTTCAAAATGGTTCGATCAATCTTCAGATAACTTTCACTGGCAGATAGCTGATGTTATAAAAAGTAATTCAAGCAATTTTAGTTTATAGTAGCTGTTAACCGTGGCTTCACCCACAGTGCTGTCACCAAAACGGTTACATCGATTTTCACGGGATTTTCACTGGTAGATAGCGAACCTAATAAAAAGTAATTGAAGTTATTCTATTTTTGACTAGCTATTACCCGCGACTATGTCTGCATAAAATTTAGCAAGATTTCAACTCATAACTCATTCTTTATTTTTATTTCTTTCTTTTTTTTTCTTTAATAATTATCAGCTTATTGTTTACAATTAGACATTATAATTAATAATAACGTTAACTGATATAGAGTTCTTCCTAAAAAGATCTTAGATTATAAACGTATTACGTAAAGTATTCCATAATACAATTTCTTGCGAAACAGACAAGCCTTTATTTTTTGTATAGTCACAAAATCTTAATTATTTTAATGGCAATGTATATTAAATATAATGTAAATGTAAATCTTAATATTAATATTTTAAGTTATTGTTTCGTTAGTACCTTATACAGTCTAAGTGAGCACTGATGTAGTTATATGGTGGGTTTAAGTTCCAAATGTGTTGCTGATGATAAACCTCATTTGACACGCTTTTTGTATTTATATATCTACTGTACACGTTACATGTTACTTTTAGAGGTGTGCGCATCGTACTTACAATTGTCTTTAAAGATCGTTTCTGTAATTGTACATAGTCTCACAATTCTATAATTCTTTAATACGATTTAAAAATGCATGCGGATCTGCGGGTACAGCTAGTATACAATATTTTATTTAAATTAATAAATTTTACTGAAATTATAACCTCAAACTTTTATCCTCAAAAACCCGCCTTGGATACAAAAGTAGAAGAATTTTTACCGTTATCATTGTGTCACGCTACCATTTGTCCTTTTTTATTCTAAACTTCCACTTCTTTGACTCCGTGTTGTATAATATTGATGACATTTTTCGTAACATAGTTTTGTCACAATAGAACATAAATTCTGGGATACAAAAACTCCCTAGTAAGTTCTGACAATTTGGTCATAAATTTGTTAATAAATGTGTTTCATTACAAAATTGATACGTACTTTTAAAAATCATAAAATACGAGTAAACATGTCGCTCCTTGAATCAACAAAGATTCAAGAAACAAAAAAGACAACAGAAAGCAAACTAACATTGCGAGAAGAATGCTATTTTCTACAACGACCAAATAGAGTTATAATTACAGAACTTATCTCTACTTTTAGAACAGTCTTTTAAACTAGCTGTGCCCGTGACTCCGTCCACGTGGAAACTAATGTAAAAAATACAGTGACTAATAAAATCATCGGAATATATTAAGTCCATTTACTTATGGGCTTTTCTCTCGTATTTAAGTCGCGTCCTCATTAAAAGTACAATAACGTTTGATAAAACGAACCGATATTAATGAAACAAAGACTAAAAGTTACTTGAAGACATGCTTTATGACTTTCTTGAAGAGATTTTACTATGAACGCAGTATTTTAGCAGTGATGCGTGTTTATATACAGACAGACATTTCTAAAATTGACTGATTTGTATTTTGTTACTTTTCCCCTCGACACCTGCAACAATTTTATTTTACAAAAAACTTAAAGGTGCTGGCAGACACGTTAAATTTTCATTCTCATCATGTGTAAAGAGGAAGATGTGAGGCAAGTTCGCGTTCCAACCAACACGGTTCTGTCCCGGATCCCGGTAATCTAAATACATCCAGACCTACTAATGTCTACACGGATGAATTTACATCCAACTGGCAGATACACCGTTACTCCATTCACACTGGATTTGCAGCTACCACACGACAGTAATATATTGCTTTTATTGCAATAATTACTTTGTTGGGAATCACTGCACGTTACATTCTAATTTATAAAGGAAAATGCGTCATTGGACAATAAGGTCGCATTTGCAAGATTCAAAATAAATATGTACTTACGAGCTGTTGTTTCAGCATACGTGTTTTACATTTTAATGAAAAAAACAAATATATACCTACCTGTAATGTAAAATTATAGTATCAACTGCTTATAAATTGGTTTGTGACAGCCCAGGCCAAAGAGAAATGGCTTTCTTTGGAGGAGGCCTTCACCTGCAGAGGGGTTTTTGCAGATACAAACTAACAAATAAAATGATCCTTTTAACAAAATAGTGTATTTTTTTCTTTTTTGTGTAGTCTGTAAATGATTTTTAGTTTTTATTTTAAGTTCCCATTTTGTTCATAAAAATGCAGTAAATCACTATTCCACACGGGCGAAGTCGCGGGCAGAAGTTAGTGCTTTTGATAAATCTTTATATATAACAATCAATCTTTGTATCTTTGTCCGCTATGCATGCTGAAACTACTGAACAGATTGTGATATTTTAGGGGGGTGTTCTGGGGACGGTCGAGAGTGTTCCTGTATCAAAAAATCTATATACATAAGTGTGTTTTTAATATATATGTTACGTACCCGCCGTAACAATAATAGTTATTTTCTTTCTTATATATTTTATTATTGTTTATTTTACATTTACCTTTGGTATCTATTGTACTGTGGTAAACACCGTAGCATAATCTGTGCATAGTTTGTATAAGGAATGTGGCTGGCGGAGCTTGCTGCACGCCCATCGGTGCACGCGCACGAACACCCGCGCCACCACGTCGATTATTCAAAATCGAATACAACAGTTCTGTTACGAGTCCCAAAAAACTAAAATATTCGCGAAAACCTCTATCGTGCAATCGTGCTGTACACGGAACAAACGTGAGTACGGTAGCCAAGTGTGGAATCCGTGCTATGATGTACACACAAAAAGAATTGAGCATATACAAAAGCGCTTTGTATATCATTTGACATTTTGTGATAAAAAATGTAAATCCTTAACATCGTATGAAGCTAGACTTTTACATTATAAAATGCAAACCCTATGTGATAGACGTAAAACAGCAGATATAATGTTTCTATATAAATTGATTCATGGTTTGGTTGACTGCGATTATTTACTTCAACAAGTTAAGATTGTAGTGCCACGTCCTGGGAGTCGTATAGTAAATAGAAAAACTTTCATGACACCTTATTACAGAACCAATGTTGTTCAACACTCTCCTGTTTATCGTATGTTTTCGTAATATAATGAGATAAATCAATTTGTTGATATATTTAGTTGTCCCTTGCGTGCATTTCAATTTAAACTAAAAACTATGTTATTATA
>MU158747.1:1073989-1090606 GCA_015888305.1 Antheraea pernyi | reverse complement strand
CTTCCGATACGACTCGCCCGCTCGTAAAGTAGCGTCCACTATAACATTTTTTATTTTATTATTGTTTATCCACATTAATCTCTGAAACTGCTGAAACGATTATAAAGCGACTTTTATAGTTCAACAGACTACGTACAGAATATTATTTAAGTTTTTATTTAAAGTGCGACGTCTTATGGAAGGAATTTTAAATTCAGATCCGCAGCGTTTTTGTGCGACGAAAAGTTGTGAGGGTAAACACTGTGTCGGGTACACTATTGAAAACACTGGTTGTCCGATCACCGAATTTAAGCAACGTCGGGTGCAGTCAGTACTTGGATTAATGACCGCCTGGGAACACCGCGTGGCGTTGGCTTTTTGTAACATTTTTTAAATTAAAATGTTTCACTTCTATCGTGCGTTTTTATGACACAATCTGTTTTTTTTTTTCAATTCCTGGTCTAGATCATGCTCTGATAACTTTTTAATATACGAATAAAGTTCTTGTAAAAATTAGCTCGTCCAATTCGGCAGTTAGCCTGGATAAAGAAAATACGTTTCCATTTTTAATATTGCCGTTTCGTTATCCATAAAGAAGGAAATGTTACTCATAACTCGTTCATATAAGTATATAAATATCCCTACGAGTACAAACTGTTTCATATTCGGGTCACGCCTGCAGACTACCAAAATGATAAATTTTGATAAAACGTAATGGCTTCCGAACCGCGAGACATATTTAGAATAATCGGCCTCGTTCTCGAAACCATTCGACACGATTGTACATTACGTATACCAAAGAAGTTATGTCAGGAAAAATATCTGTACGGATTTCCAAATAAATAAATAATTTTCTGTGTGAAATATCACGTGTATATATTTTTTTTTATATAATTGGAGGCAGGCGAACAGCTGGGTCACTTGATGTTAAGTGATCACCGTCGTCCATAGACACTTGCAACACCAAAAGAGTCGGAAGGGCGTTGCCAGCCTGTGTTTCGGAGAAGGAGGAGTGGGGAAGTGTGGAGGGGGAGGGGAGTTGAACGAAATGCAACAATGCAAATACTGTTACTTCATGTCGGTGTTCTGTGGGTCGGGTGGTACTACCCCGGGTGAGCTGACCTATTCATGCTGAAGCCAGCAGTAGCTTCAGCGTGGCTCTACCACCTATAATTTTTATTTTAATACTCTCATCGATGCTAAATGGTGATTTAGTCTACTAATATGGTAAATAGCCTAAGCCTAGAGGGAACTGGTTCCCTCGTGCAGCTGCGGGAACACACCAACAGGAACTTGGCAGGGTGGTAGCTTAGAAACAGCCCTACCACCATACTATGATTTCATCGTGATATTTACCTTCACTGGAAGCTCCGACTCAGTTGCAAGGATTCAAACTTACGTCGCAAGTCCAGCTGCCGGCTCACATCTACCAGGTGACTTTTTTTATTTAGACACACGAACAAGTGGGTCACCTGATGTAAGTGATCACCACCGTCCATAGACACTTGCAACACCAGGCGAGTCGCAAGTGCGTTGCCCCTCTGTGTTGAGGTGGGGAGGAAGGGAAGGGGAAAGTGGAAGGGGAGGGGAGGTGGGTCTCCGGCCCCTCTCACTGACCGAACGAAACGCAACAATGCAAGCACTGTTACTTCACGTCGGTTTTCTGTGAGAGGATGGCAACACCCCGGGTGAGCCGACCCATTCATGCTGAAACCAGCGTGGCTCTACCACCTACATTTGTACTATTTAAAGGTTAACACTCTTCCATCGTGGGGTAGTTCATGGTCACATTTAACATATATAATATTAATATCAAAACAAATACTAATAAACAACAAAGAGAACCTTAGTTAAAGTTTATTCTAAAACTTTTAAAAGTATTTTGAATGAACAAAATTCAAAGGGTGCTTTTCAAGGTTAATGTAACTGATTATCGTGGGTACGCTGCACTGTCAAACAAAGGGCAACGGGGCGCAGGCCGACACTTGGGATGCGGCCCGGTGTACGCAAGAGAAGCAAGTCAAATCAAATCAAAAACACTATATACAATTTAGACCCTAAGAAGGCGCTTATGAACGTCAAAACTACCACCAGTTCAGAAAACAACGCAGTCATCAAGAAGAACCGGCAAGAAACTCTATAGGGTACATCTTTTAACATATATATTTCCAATACATTATACGTTACAATTAGGGATGATCGATATCCATCGATGTTGACTAAACATCGATGTTCAGCTTTAAAATATCGATGTTTTTACATCGATGTTTTGATTTCGATAACATCGACACATCGATGTATTTGGAATAAAATATCGAAATGTCAATATATCCTTTAGAGCCATTTAGCGTTCGATGTACTAGCTAGTGACTAGATAACTATCAAGTTCAACTATTTTACACTAGATAACACTTATCAACGTAATCAAAGTAAGCCACACGAATAGTTATTTCTTTACATTTTCTCACTGTTGCCATTTTAGTGAGGTAGTCTCTAGATTTAGCGGATTCTGGATATTTTTAACGACGTTTATTTTGTAATCTAGTAGCTTAAAAAAATTAGCGAATTCTAGCAACTTTTTGAGTAATGAAAATACATAAATATTTTGACATTAGTTTCAATATAATTGCTGGCAACAGCATGAATTGTTTTTGTTTTTTGGGAATAGAAGAGAGAACTTAAGGGAAAAAACTTGACGAAGTTAATTTTTAGCAGAGTGTGTCCAAAAAGTATTGGGAATGTTAAATATTTTATTTCCAATAACATAAACTTTTAATATGTACAATAGTTTTATTTTCTAGCGAAAACATCGATGTATTTAGATATCGATGTTTTGCTGTCGATGTTTGTCTTATATCGATACTTACTAATCGATGTTAACATCGATGTCAATATCGATGTTATTCTAATATCGATCATCCCTAGTTACAATACCGTTTTTAGTGGATGTACAGAGAGGAGTCAATTCCAGACGTCACCATCGTTCACATATCACTCCGAGTCATTCATAATAACAACAACCTGTCTCATTATTAATATATATTTGATATCTATAATGGTTATAATAGCATCTAAAACGAAGCCGCAAGATCTTAGATTTTCAATTGATTTTTCCTCTATCGAAAATGTACAGTTGAATGTAAAATTTAATCCAAGAATGGATATTTAAGTCTCGATAAACGCACGAGTAATACACGAGCATCGTAAAAACGGGATTAAACCGTTTCAACGTGGTTTAAATGTCAAGGGCAGTGAACCAAAACTATTGAACTAGCGCCCCATGTAGGTAGGTACAATCGTCAATATAGCTGCTCGTTCATAGCCGTCATTTCGGGCTTGCCTGTTAATATATTCAAGAGTTTTTTTTTAATACTTTATCGGTGTTATTACAAAAAAGTTAAATACATATTGAATACTTGCTTTTAAAAGGTTTCGTATTAAATGCACCGCGTTCGCCCGAGGCAAGTTCGCGTTATCCATTTTCGCAAGTCTAACCTAACGTAAGCAAAGCGAAACAAAAGAACAAGATGGCGAACATTCAGTGACCGCGTTGCATTTAATTGGAAACCTTTTTAACCGACATCAAAAAAAGGAGGTTATCAATTCGACTGTTTTTTTTTTATGTTTGTTACCTCATAACTTTGGACTGGGTGAACCGATTTTGATTATTCTTTTTTTATTTGAAAGCTTGTGCTTCCCATGTGGTCCCATTTCAATTTGGTCCAGTTCCGACAACGGCATCCAGTGCAAAACCGTGTAAGTTTTAAATTTGCATTAAGTATGTACACGATAGATAGACGAATAACTCAATATCACGCTAACCGATTTCGATGATTCATTTTTTATTGGAAAGGATGTACATCAAGGGTTCTTTGATGAGAGTTTGGTTAGGTTCTGACTATGGGATCCGTGACAAAGTAAGTAAACTTTCAAGAAACGAGCCTACTCCTTTCTTAAGGGCCGGCAACGCATCTGTGTTTCCTCTCGTGTCGCAATTGTCCATGGGCGGCCGTGATCACTTACTATCAGGTGACCCGTATGTTCGTTTTTAAAGCAAGTATTCAATACGTATTTAACTTTTTGTAATTACACCGTATAGGTTTACTTTTTGACCAATATCTCATCTGATATTAAACAAAGATGTGATAAACACGCTCAACGTAAAGTGGACTGGCTATCAAGTGCACTCAAGTTCAACTGCCGGAACAAACCAAGAGGTGATGGCGTCAGTCTATCAACTTGAGAGTGATAGCTAGCCTTTCGAACTTAGAACAAATCTTACCATGCTCCGACTCAGCTGCAAAGATATGTATCTATGTCTATCGACGCTGTGTCTGAACGCGCTATCAACTAACCATCATCGCTTCCAAAGAAGTTTATTACCAAACAAATTTAAAATATAGGAATCTAAATTTGGCAGTTATTTATCATCAACTAGTTTCAATGTTATGTATATAATATAATACGTATTTATACATACGTTAGCTGTTCCCGCGAGTTCTTCCGCGTGGAATAGTTACTTTGGGCTAACGGTGGTAACACGTAGCGATAGCTCTCAAAAGGAATAAAGCCCTATTTTTAAACATTCTTCATGAGCGCTCCGCTTCTATAAGTCTTATCGTTATAATATATAGCCTATAGCCTTCCTAAATAAATGAGCTATCCAACAATGAATGAATTTCAAATCGGACCAGTAGTTCCTGAGATTAGCACTTTCAACTAACAAACAAACCCTCCTGTTCTGTAGTATTTTTTTTCTATGTCGTAAGTGGCAAACGCACATGTGGGTCACCTGCTGTAAGTGATCACCACCGTCCATGGACACTAACAACACCGGAGGAGTCGCAAGTGCGTTGCCAGCTTTTGGGGGGAAGGGATTAGTGGAGGGAGAGGAAGGGGAGGGGAGGTGGGCCTCCGGCGCTCTCACTGACCGAACGAAACGCAACAATGCAAGCACTGTTACTTCACGTCGGTTTTCTATGAGAGGATGGTAGTACCCCGGGCGAGCCGACCCATTCAAGCTGAAACCAGTAATAGTTTCAACGTGGCTCTACCACCATAAATATTAGTATAGGTTTGTGTTCTGCGTATCTATATTCAGAGCGGTCAAAAAGTTTGGAGCGTTCCGCTTGTACAGTCTTACCACGAAGCTGAGCATTAAACATTTTTATTTACGTTCCCTACCAGATTGAATGGGTAATGTCTCGCAGAAATGAGTGTATAAAAACAAAGAAGTCGTAATCGAAAGTGGTCGTAAAGTATCGTTTTTACGAACACAGGTGAACGTACGTGTCATGGGGATCGCCAGGATTGAGCAATTACAAGACGACGTGACATTCGCTGAGATTTAAGTGAACACTAAAACTTTTCATTTGGAGTATTTAAAAAAGTACGTTTTGTCTTCGATTAAAATAAAGAGGAACTGACGAACAAACTCCTTATTACGATGAATGAAATTGTTACAATGTCAATGTCAAGACCTTGGAGGATAGCGGATGAGTTTAGTCGGGCTGTAATGAGTTAAAACCGCAACATCTTCTCCTAATGCACTCGTCGGTGCCGAGAATATGGGAATTGCTCGCGCATGCTAAGCACAACTGTCCCACCAAGAGGCGCCACTGTGGTGTCCATCACTGACGGCTATCTCAACCTCCGTTGTAATAAAGTTTAATGAGGTTTTTATCATCCTAGTACCAAGTCCACATCCCAGAAGCCTACCGGGTTTAAAATATTAAGTTCTAAAGTTTTAACGATGTTTTATTTCTAAATCTCACAAAAGAGGTGATCCGGGGTATTCTCATAGAGTTTTTCATCCTCATGACCTAAGCGATGACGCCCAAGCCTTCGGAAGGAAACAAGTCCTTTTTTTTTAAGTCATTGCAGGCTAAAGAAACAGGTGAGTCACCTGACGTTAGGTGAACACCACCGTCCATAGACACTAACAACAAGAGAGTCGAAAGTGCGTTGCCAGCCTGTGTTTGGGGGAAAGGGAGGGAGGGGGAAGAGGATAAGATGGGGAGGAGAGATGGGCCTCCTTACCTTTATTCCTCCTTTATTCCGTTCCATGACATCTCTGATAAGATAAGAGGATTATCGGAAGCAATACGGCCACAAAGACTAAATAAGGGCTGGCTCTCATGTGCAGCTACCAGAACATAACTATAAGTGATTGACTACAGTTATCTACGTGATAGTTATAGTTAGTTAATCAGGCGCGTATTAAAACATCTTATAGGCTCGATATAGCAGTTCATAACGTAAGATTTAATCGAGATCATACGCTAGCTTAAAGCAAATGTCGAAACGTGCACACGATTGTACACAGTTGAGTCAACTCGACTCAGTCAACACACAGCCATAATTATATCGCCAAAACACTCTCATTTAACAATCAACACTCCCAAAGTTTAATAAACTCGATGAACAAATCCACGAGATTCAGTATTAACTCCATTTTATTTTCGTGCATCGTTACTATGAGTGATTTTCCAAATAACACAGTACTAAATTCAGTATTAGCTTGACATTTATAATTACACTGCTGGGTTTTTCTTATACTGTATTACAAAAAAGTTAAATACGTATTAAATACTTGTTTCAAAAAGGCCAGTACGCGTTATCCTTTTTCGCCAAGTCTAACCTAACGTAACCAAAGCGAGATAAAAGAACAAGATGGCGAACATTCAACGACCGCGGTACATTTAATTCGAAACCTTTTTAAAGTAAGTATTCAATACGTATTTAAGTTTTTTGTAATTTTTTTTATTTATTTTTTATTTATTTCACAAAACTGGTTACAAAAGAGTTTGATTCTGTTGACACTGATACGATAGAGTTGTTACTAATGTAACCTATTAGATGTGAAACTAACGTGCACAATATACGAGTGCTCAAACATTTAAATGAAGTTTAAATATTCAGAGAAAATATATAAAATGAAATTCAAATAAATTAAGTACATACTTTTTCCAATTGAGATTTTATTGAGGCTAAAGAACAATGAAAAATATCAAATTTAGATTGTACATTATTGTATTTGTGGCACATTCGGTAGAAGGGCGAGTGTTGTCCAACGTTTGTCGAATACTTCGGTAGGAAGAATGTTTTCCGATTCTGCAAACGACTGTTGTTCCGTGGTACTGAGATAGGTACCATAGGTAAACTAACATAGATTAGGTAGGTAGAATTTCACTACTTTCACACCTGCTGATAACATTTTGATTGCCACGCCGGAATCACATGTTTGATTGAAAACGCCACGGATGAATTTTTACAATCGTAAACAGATCTAGCGTTCGGGTTACCAATGCCCACCGTGGAATCACAAGAGAAACTGTGGGCCGTCGTAGAGTCAACCAACGTAGCAGTCAAAGCGTTAAATGATACAGTGGTCCAAAAAACACTCTAAATCTAGAAGAACTGGTTCATCATACTATCTATACATATTATTCGTCTGTACATGTGTTTGTCACTAAATTTCTCGTTCTGCTAAATGTCTGTATCGAGTTTGATGAAATTTTGTGTCTGTTTCAGTTAGTCCAACTATGGTTTTGATTTACTATTGGCACAGACAAATAGTAAATCACCTTTTATTCTTCCTCTTTTTGACAATGCATTATCTTACTTTTGTTTAGTAGCTATTTTAGAGGTGAAATCAATAAAAAAAATGAAAATGGTTATTATTTTCCCATATTTAAACAAATCTAGAACTGATGCACAATGGCGTATTCGCATTCTCGTAGCTGCCGTGAAGTGAAAATAAATACACGCGCAATTATTACAATGATTCGCTCTTATATATTATAATTATGGTCAAATTTCAACCTGGGGCAATCCACTATATCTCTAAAATATCCTTGGGTCCCGAAATCAAGCATTTCACAATATAAACAAAGACATGCACTTTTCCTTTAGATTTACCTACTCATAAAAAGACGTACTGTACTGTACATATATGTACAGTATTACATATATGGGAGCTAACAATCTCATTACTTCAATAAGACTCAGTTATAATCGAAAAAAAAACTAAAATTTCCATTTTAAAATCTATCTATACATACGAATATAATCTCAATCTAACGTGTCTTTACTTTTAGATTTTTGTGAAAAAAAAAATACATTTAAATATATTTTTAGAATGTTGGTCTGTCTATTTGTTTGTGCAAATCTATCATCGCTATCATTGTTAAAGTACTAAGTTTATTCTAAAACACCAGAAACAATAGTACATTATGGTACAAGTGTGTAATGTTGGTGATTACCGCTGAGGCGCCATTGAGACCCGAGCCGTTAGGTGAGGGGTCTTAAGAGCGCCGAGGACGGTAATCACCTATACACACGTGTATCATACGACGTTTTTGAACACACTTGTGAAGAAAATAATAATAAAAAATCATTTTATATAGTACATAAGAAGTTTATTTAGAGAAACAATTAGTAAATGTGCAGTTAGTAAAATTATAATTAACTGTTTTTGATGGCATGGCGTTCGCATTCGCATTTTATTTATTGAAACACTTTCATGTTCTATTGTTATTTGAGATGGTTCATTATTCGTGTAGGTAGGTGAAATCCAATCATTGGATGTACTTGGCGTTTCGCTAGTAGGATGTGCCTCAGAATCAAGTCTAATTCTTTATGTGATTTTTGCACAAATTTCCTTCTTGTTTTGTATGGAATCTTCTACGTATGATTCTGCTACATTACTAGATCGCCACCCACCATGTCGCTTCAAAGTCATTATATCAGCTCCTGAATTAGCCAGCAATGTCGCTGAAGTTCTTCTGAAACTATGTGAAATCCAATCATTGAATATACAACGCGTATCTTCAAGTATATAATCTTTGTTACATTAAAACCAGTTCACTCTATCAAAATTTATTGTAATTGGAATGACAGCGCAAGCTAAGTACTAGAGAGTAGATCAAATAAATGCAAATGCAAAAAAAAATACATTTAAATCTTATCCAAAACGAGGGTATCATATCTTTATATATAAATTTCTTCTGTGCGTGTGTATGTCACTGAACTCCTCCTAAACGGCTGCACCGATTTTGATGAAATTTTGTGTGCGCGTTCGAGTGGATCCGAGAATAGTTTAGATTCAATTGGACCTGGTAGGTGGCGCTGCGGTTGAATTTTAGATTTTTTTTATTATCAAGGCAGAACAACGTCCGCCCGGCCCGCTAGTATTGTATAAGAATAAGCAGGTGTCAGAAGTTCAACTAACTGTTGTTTTGAGTACCACGATGTACCCCGAAAGACAGATTACATAATTACAGATGATTTTATCAATCATTTTCTTGTAATAAGTTCCACGCAGACGAAGTCGCGACCACAGCTAGTCTATAATGTTCCCATTTCTGATATCAGTTATGAGCACTCAGGGAGCGAGTTCTTATTCAAACTACTATGATAACTTAAGAATCTATAACTTATACTATTGTCGTAAATATAAGAATGTTTATTATCCTTAGTACAAAGCGTACAGAATACGATATATCTTTCAGTGGATATAAACCAAAATTCTAAAGAGGAAATGCGAGCAGTCGTTCGAACTTATTCTCCGCTTTTATGTCTGAATACTGAAACGTGAGAGTACTTATTTTATACAATACATTCTATGCACCTATATACATCACTGACATGTCCTTGTGTTTTGTTTTTTTTAAATAATTTGTTTTATTTATTTGGAAGTTGGCCTGCATTTTTATTTAAAAAAAAAACTAGCTGATACGCTGATATCCGCGACTGCGTTTGCGCCGTTTATTATCTTAACAATATATTTTATGTATGAGGGAAAAAACATAAATACCACATCGCTTGCCCCACTTCTGTGCGGCAAAAACACTTCTCGCTGAATGCGTAGAGTTTATAAAAATCTTAGTTTCTTAAAAGCTTTATAATTTTATTTTAAGCTACTGTCTATCTGTCTGTATGTCTGTTTGTATGAACACGCATCACTGCTAAAGTACTGGGTTCACAATAAAACCTGATATAAGAAAATCATAAAGCATATCGGGAGTAAATAAGTCTTTGTTTCATGAAAATCGGTCCACTCTATAAAAAGTTATTGTAATTCTAATGGCGCCGCGACTTAAGTATGAGAGAAAAGTATACTCGTATAATAAGCAAATGGACTAAATACGTTCAGATGATTTTACTAATCATTATTTTCTACATCTGTTTCCACATGGACGAAGTCGCGGGCACAGCTCGTTCTTCATAAGAACATTTAAGATCAATTAGGTTTTAGAATACGATACAGAGGAATACAGAAATACAATTTTCTCTAATCTAAATAGTAATCAGAAAACACGAGCACTGGCAGTTAAACATAAAATTAAAGTAGTTTAAAAAAGCACAATAAAATCTCTTTGCTTCAGTACACACAGTTTCTTTAAACTAAAACTGGCATTAATCTATTTTTAAAACGTATCATTTGAATTTCGAATCGGACGCCATGACCGTTTTGTGCTAAATATGCGATCGCATATAACAGAATCGAACACGGCCCTTTGTTTTATTGAATAAATGTTATAAACAACTGTTATTGAGTAAAATATATACAGCATGGGTTAAAATGGAAAAAGTTTTGCTTATTATAATTATAAGGTTATGCTTGTGATCACTCTCGTCTGTCCTGTCTCTTAAAAATAAAATTTGTACTAAATCTCTTTTTGAGTTTACCAATTAATTATTATTCGTCTGTCCTATCTGTTAAAAATGAAACTTATACTAAATCTCTTTTTGAGTTTAGTAATTAATTATTATTTATATTTTGGACAATTCATAAATAAAAATTTACATTTATAAATATTTTAAAAAATCTACAATTATATGATGACAAAAATTATAATGCATCTTTATGTGTCCAGTAGTATATACACCCTATGTGCAGGTTTACAGTCAACACAAAGTTCTTCATAAATTGTAAGACGAAATTGTAGCAATGAAATAAATAACTGTGTTATGTTTTTAATTTTTAAATTAATTATATTCTGAATATTTAACTTTTATAATTTGCATATTGAAATTATTAATATTAGTGTGGTTTTTCCATCTATTGGCACTCTAAACAATATAATTATATAATTTATTTATTAACTAACTAGCCCGTGATTAATAAAGTCATCTGAATGTATTAAGTCCATTTACTTGTCTACTTTCCTCTCGTACAAACGCCGCGTCGTCATTAAAACTACAATAACTTTTGATCGAGTGGACCGATTTTAATGAAATAAAGACTAAGTTACTGCCGAGATCTCCTTTAATATGCCGAACTTCCACTAATGTAGTCTTACACCGGGGTGAATAATGAACAGCTGATAACTTCAACCAATAGTGTTCGAGGTCATTAGTAACACCCCCGATAAAGTCAATAGCGCGGTATCGCAGGTCAATAGTGGTTCCCCGGGTGGTGTTGTAGTCTCGCCTCTCGGGTGTGTCATAGAGGTACCGGACGTAGTCATTAACAGTATAGATCGAATATACGATGGGCTGCACAAACTCAATACAATATATGAATATCAGATGTACACAGGCTGCTATAATACGCGACGCTTAGTCTGACGCAAGTCGTGCAAGCGCAATAATCTTGGTCACGCTTACTAGTATGTCAAGACGCGAAATCAGAACTTAATCCCGTGCCAAAAATACCGCTCAACGCGGCGAAATAAGTTCTCACTCCAATAAAACAGCCTGTATATGTCATAGATCAGAATTATGTTATGAACTACCCCACTGATAAATGAAACGGTGCAAACACTGCATACGAAAATCAAATTTGAATCAATTTATTTTACAAACTTCACAAACAGCTGTGTAATACCAACATAATCCGAGTTCTTTCGTGTATAAGGCACAATCGGACTCACTTTGTAATATACAAAAATTCGTCCTTTAGTAAACAAATTAGAATGTATTCGGAGTAATCCAAACAGAACGCAACCAAATGAACCGTTTCATGAATCTATGAATTTCAAAACAGTTGAACGTTGACATTTTATCTTGAAAGTTCGAAATTTGAATTTATAGAGACCGTTATACGTGTATTGTTGCACGTATCCATTGAAATTATAATTAGGGTTGCCAGCCTTTTATCGTACATTATTATTTCAGCTAATAATCTATCAGCCAGCTCTACGCTTTAGAACAACAAATAAATACATGGAAATAGGTTATTACAACATACTATATTTTGATCTAGTGTTCATTTTAAGTCAATAACTGAAGATATTTGACGTGTATTCTATCTTAAAATTAGGTTATAAGGAATCTATATTATAAATAACTACTATGCGTAGTTAAATACAAAAGCTTTTTTTTCCGAAGTGACTACGCTATTGACCAAGCAAGGTCTTAACAGCTTCACCGGACTACTAAGGCGAGCGTTTAAGGCACTCATAGATTTTATTTTGACAACTAGCTCAAGGGTGCCCGGCACACCTCGGCTTTGGCTGTTGCCTGATACATGCAATTCGCGACCTATGTGAGCTAACTTAAGGTAAGCTAACTATTCATACATATATGAGTTGTTGACACATATATGTGTACCAAGCATACATACCTCAACAACTCTTATATATATTTCGTATCGCATAATATTCTATACTATTTCAGTTTGATAAGGGAACAAAAGATAAAACCCTTCCACTTGCATATGTAAGCGTGTATGCGAGCACGTGTGTGGAGGTGATATGTGTAATGTTGTCGCAGTGATGTAAGATTTTGTGTCACTGTATCGCGCGAGCAGCGTACTCAAGGGCTCCACGCCGAGGGAACGGACCTAGGCTTGAGCAGCTGCCGCGGGGGGCCTAGTCTGGTAAATACAAAAGCATTTTTACAGTCAACTCTCTTTTAATTCTAATTAGTATATGTAATTAACGAAAGTTTAAAAGACTAAATTTATTTATTTTTTTGTCTCCACTAATATTTTACACGTTTTATGTATCGGAGGAATATGTTGTGACGTACCTACCTACGCTATATGATCTTATCGCTGGTCCAGTCAAGGTACCATCGTGTGACGACGGAATTCTCGATCCGTGTCCCCGACACTGGATTCCAGAGGTGCTGGGTGCTTGGTTCGTGTTGACTAGAGTTGCACGAGATATGATTTTTGTTCGTGTTAACATTTTTACCGGTGATCGTCAAAACGCTAGGACTCGTTTTATGCGTTTGGGCGTACTACTGTCGTTATTTCGTTTTCGCCAATAGCAGCGTGTCATTGAGGTGGCTCGTGTGTAGAAGCCAATTAAAAACCCTGAAACAGATTATGCTCCGATGTTATCACAGTACGGTACATACCGGAGGCAAAAATGAATAGAAGAAAAAAACAATGCGTATATCATTGTGTACACGAAGAGGAAATGCTTCTTATTTGGCTTATATGTATAAATACTTAACCATACCTTTACTCGTTTTGGTGTATTATTACAGCCAGATAGACACCTGTACATACTAACACATATAAACAAATATATACCTAAGTATCTTTAGTTTATCGCATACGGCGCGGCGAGTACGTAACATTTTATTTGCTCATAAAATAAGATATGTCAACCCTAACTATAATCGAAATACATAATAATAAATAAAATTTTAATAATAATATGCATATATTTTTTGTAAATATATTATAACCTCATATTGTTTCCTAAATTCTGACAGATTATACTGATATATGGTGTAGTCCGGTGAAACTCTTAAGACTTTGCTAGGTCAATACCGTAGTCAGATCGACAAAAAAAAGCTGATATATGGTTGTCAATTTATCAATCGCTTACAGTAGGTACCTCAAATTTTAAAACGATTAATGTATAATGCATTGTATGCATCATTTTAAAGACCAGACTAGGCCCCCCTCGGCAACTGCTCAAGCCTAGGTCCGTTCCCTCGGCGTGGAGCCCTTGAGTACTCTGCTCGCGCGATACAGTGACACAAAATCTTACATCACTGCGACAACATTACTCATGTCACCTCCACACACGTGCACGCATACACGCTTACACATGCAAGTGGAAGGGTTTTATCTTTTTTCCCTTATCAAACTGAAATAGTTAAGAATATTATCCGATACGAAATATATATAAGGGTTGTTGAGGTATGTATGCTTGGTACACATATCATGTTTCAACAATTCATATATGTATGAATAGTTATTTTAGTTTAGGTTAGCTCAGGTAGGTCGCGAATTGCATGTACCAGGCAACAGCCAAAGCCGAGGTGTGCCGCGCACCCTTGAGCTAGTTGTCAAAATAAAATCGGCTGAGTGCCTTAAGCGCTCGCCTTAGTAGTCCGGTGAAGCTGTTAAGACCTTGCTTGGTAAATAGCGTAGTCAGTTTGAAAAAAAAAATCATTTTAAAATGTAGCGGGAGTAGCTACCAGTGTAAAAACTCTTCTTCTTCGTTATTCGATAAACGATTTTCTTTATTGAAAATTATTATTGTCATATATCAAGTCGCTTGGCTTCCTTGTTAGAACTTCCCAGGGAGATTTTGTAACATCTCACATATGTATCTAACTTTTTCAAAATTTTAGCGCGTCTTTTGTTTTCGTAATTAACAAAATAAATAACATCCACCTAGCAGTTTTTGGCGGGATCTGGGAATCAGGACATGACGTCTTTATATTTCATTCATAATCTTGTGTTATCTGGCTCTATATTGTGTAATGTTGGTGGTGTTTTACATAATATAGTTTGGTTATTGTGCATAAGTGAAGTGGATCGGAAACAATGCCACGGAGCATGGATTCTGACTTGCCACAAAAACTCCCTGGAAAGTTCTAACAAGACGGCCACCATGTTGTTAGTTCATTGAAATTATCGCAAGAAACTTCTAATATTACCTACTCGACAATGGCTGTAATAATTTACTAAAAAATCGGTTGACAAAACAAAAACAAAAAAAGTGCGTGCGTACAAAGTACACATGTCAGAAGTGAAACTTCTTTGGCGAACTAATTTATAAGTCTTGTTTATATCTATACAAACAATAAAAAAGAATAAAAAGAATAAAAAGTTTTTATTTATTTAATCTGGGTTTACTGCAAATGACGTCACTTCCGTTGCATACCTGCGTGACGTTACATCTGTAAAAAACTTACCCTCATGCGCCTAAAGAAGTTTCACTTCAAAAAAACAAAAAAAAAAAATAAACATCCATCTACACGTGGCATTTGAAGGCTATTTTGCATATAATCAAGCCCACAAATTGACGAATTCACGATTCAATAGAAAGTAAGACACGTGGACGTAATTGTAGACGTGTCCTTAGAGATATGATTACAGATTGGAATGATATTGGGAGCCTTATTCTTGAGAATGGAATTGGTATTTTGGCTAATCCTGTTTTTTGTTTCTAATGTCAGCACAAAATTTCGAATATTTTTTTTTTTAAAGGAGAAGATAGAAACCTCCATACAAAAAAATGTTATGAGTGAGTGGATCAGAAAATAGTAGGGAAACGTTGACGAAAGATTGACGTTCCTTTGCCATTGTTTTGTAGATGGTAGTACCACGCTGAAGCTATTACTGGTTTCAGCATAAATGGGTCGGCTCGCCCGGGGTAGTACCACCCGACCCACAGAAAACCGACGTGAAGTAACAGTGCTTGCATTGATGTGTTTCGTTCGGCCAGTCCGAGTGACGGATACCCACCTCCCCTGCCCCTTCCTCCTCCCTTACTCCCCCCTTCCCCAAACACAGGTTGGCAACGCACTTGTGACTCCCCTGGTGTTGCAAGTGTCTATGGACGGTAGTTAACTTCAGGTGACCCACCTGTTCCTTTGCCATTTAAGATATTAAAAAAAAATTGTCATTGTCTCATTTTCTTCGTTACTATGGCGGATAGTTGATAAATATATATCTATACATATAATAAAAATGTAACTGACCGCTGTCTGTACATGAAGTATATATGAGAAAAACTATTATTAGGGGTCTTTATAAATGCAATAGAACCCAAAACAATGATTTTTAGAATTTTTGTCTGTTTGTCTGTGCGTTTGTGCACGCTAATCTCAGAAACGCCTTATCTGATTTGATATATTGTGGTAAGCTTTACATAACATTTAGTGTTTGTTTCATGTCAATCGGTTCATAAATAAAAAAGTTATGCCAATTTAAAGAATCACGTCGAACATTTGTTAAACTATCTATCTACTATTCTTTCTCTGTTCAGTAGCATTGACTGAAACTTTACTAAATTTCATAATAAAAATAATGGTCTATATAAAATTACGATTATCTATACATATAATAAAAATGAAGTGTCTGTATGTAATATCAAAATAAAATTTTTTCACTGATTGGGTATGAAAGTATACACGCTTCTGATAACAAAAATGCAATTTTTAAAATTTTTGTCTGTCTGTCTGTCTGTTTGATTCGGGTAATCTTCGAAACGGCTGAACCGATTTTGACGGGAATTTCACTGACACATAGTTGAAAATACAGCGGGTTTTTTAGGTTACTCTAAATTAGACTAAGTATTAACCGCAGCTTCGTCTGCAATGCTATCTACAAAACGATTGGACCGATTTTCACCAAACTTTCACCAGCAGATAGCAGACATCATTTCAAGTAATTTAGTCTATTTTAATTTAGACTAGCTGTTAACCGTGGCTTCACCC
>MU158747.1:1009164-1059474 GCA_015888305.1 Antheraea pernyi | reverse complement strand
TCGTGCCTGCCGGGGGCGTTGCGTGCGCGGTGCGCGGGGACAGCCGCGATAGTTCGCGGGGTGACCCGTGTTACCGCAGAGTACGCAGCTGGGAGGTTCGGGAGTGCCGGCCGTGCGCCCGCACTCCTTCGTGGAGTGATCACCCAGACACTTGACGCACCTAGGGCGGAGGTGACAGTTACGGGCCGAGTGCCCGTAACTCTGGCAGTTGTGACACTGCGATGGGGTGTTGGTCTTACGCGGGGGCTCGACGGTGATGCCGTTGAGGCCGCAGATGGAAGTCAACCAACGTTTGTGACATTTACCTAATCTTTATATATAAATTTCTTCTGTGCGTGTGTATATCACTGAAATCCTCCTAAACGGCTGGACCGATTTTAATAAAACTTTGTGTGCGTGTTTCAGTGGGTCCGAGAATGGTTTAGATTCACAATTGGACCCGGTAGGTGGCGTTGCGGTTGACTTTTAGGAATTTTTTTCATTATCAAGGCAGGACAACGTCCGTCAGGTCCGCTAGTATATTATAAATATTTTTTCTTCTGAGTTTCTTGCCGGTTCTTCTCGATGACTGGGTTGTTTTCCGAACCGGTGGTAGTTTTGACGTTCATAAGTGCCCTCTTAGGGCCTAAATTGAATAAAGTGTTTTTGATTTGATTTGGGCTAACACAAACACGCAGCGGAAGTAGTGCCTGACATTAGCGCGTTCGACCAAATAAACAAACCAGCTTTATAATATTAGCATAGATAATATAGATTAAGTAATTTTCTTCCAAGTTCTATATTATAAACTAGCCGTGCCAGCGACTTGTATGTAATCTGATGTACATAACAATTACTAATAAAGTTATCTGAATGTATTAAGTCTAATTATTATCTACTTCCTCTCGTACTTAAGTCGCGTTGTCATTAAAATTACAATAACTTTTGATAGACCGAACCGATTTTAATGAAACAAAGACTAAATGATTTTTTTTTATTGTAGCACTGCAAAATGACTGCACTGTGCCTGATGGTAAGACCACCGAGTGACATTATCCATCGCCGGTCGCCGCTGTCATGCCGGCCCGCGAAAAGCTGGATATGCACAGGCTGATCCCGAAACGCGACCCGCAGAAGAGAATCACTATGACGAGCTTTTTCGCCATATACATGGTGGTTGCGACCCAGTCAGGCTGTAAACCCTAACGCTTTCGCCATTGCCTCGTTCGTTATTCAACAGGGTGCACCACGTGCAGGTGAGGTTGGCTTGGATGTCTCAAGTCTTAGATGTTATTCGACACCCCTTACACCCCAAACTCCAAACCGCAAACTTCTTATTCGATGATATGCTTTATGAACATAATACTTTAGCAGTGATGGGTGTTCAAACAAACATACAGACATTTCTAAAAATAATTGAATTTTATTCTATTACTTATTCTTGGATTTATTACTTATAATTTTTTTTACAAAAATCTAAATAGTACAGACATGTTAGATTTACATTCTTATATTATATGTATAGAAGAAGATTATAAAATTTGTGTTGACTATTTTGCAAAATATTTAAAAACTCTATTTCAGAATCAGACCGTTGTCACAAATACAGTATCCTTGAGACAAATATCAGCTGCGCGTGTATCTCTACGGGGTACCATCGTACATTACCTACACGTATATTCCAAAATGCCATCGTTAACAACACTGGCCTGGAACTCGTGTACAACCTACGAATACTCAATGAATAGGGGTAAAATTTCATCTAATTCCATCAAAACGTAACTTGCGTTAAGTAACACTAGATTTATTCTTATACTAGCTATTGCCCGCGAGTTCGTCTGCGTGGAATAGTTACTTTGGGCTAACACGTAGCAGAAGCTCTCGAAGAGAAAAAAACGATTTTAAAACTTTCTACATAGTTGTTCCGCTCCTGTTGATCTTAACGTGATGTTATATAGGCTATTAGCCTTTCTCGATAAATGAGCTATCTAACACTGAAAGAATTTTTCAAACCAGACAATGGTCTGCCTGAGATTAGCACGATCAACCATACAAAGCAGGGACCGGAATGAAACCGCCATAAAGGCAACGACTAAAATAGTTAAATAAATATATATATAAAAAATAAAAAACTACCTAATAGATGCTCACACGTACGATTTTTAACTTGCACATAAAATAAAAGAATAGCAACAAATGGTGTGGACTGAGAATCTGCTGATAAGAAGAAAAAAAAAACTAACCATACAAAGAAACCCTTCAGCTTTTTGACCTAGTAGCCAGTAGTAGTAGCCTAGTAGATTATTACTCTTACAATTTACTATTACATTACAATTAATTAAAGAAGTTACAATAACTTTCGATAGAATGGACCGATTTTAATGACACAAAGACTAAGTTATTCTCGAAGATATGCTTTATGATTTTTTTAAAAAGATTTTATCATGAACGCCGTATTTTAGAAGTGATGTGTGTTTATAAAAACAGACAGACAGACATTTCTAAAAATGATTTTATTACTTATTTCTAGATACTTTGGGGTGTAAGGGGTGTCGAATAACATCTAACGCTTGAGACACTCAAGACAACCTCACCTGCACGTGGTGCACCCTGCTGAATAACGAACGAGGCAATGGCGAAAGCGGGGTGGTAGGGTTTTACAACCCGACTGGGTCGCAACCACCATGTATATGGCGAAAAAGCCCGTCATAGTGATTCGCTTCTGCGGGTCGCGTTTCGGGATCAGCCTGTGCATATCTAGCATTTCGCAGGCCGGCATGACAGTGGCGACCGGCGATGGATAGTGTGTCACTCGATGGTCGCCATTGTTTTTGGATTGTACTGTGCTTACCATCAGGCACAGTGCAGTCATTTTGCCGTGCTACTATAAAAAAAAAAAAAAATACCTGCGACAATTTTTTTCACGAAAATCGAAAGAGTACAGACAAGTTAGAATGACATTATTATTATATGTATAGAAGATATAGAAGAAGTGGGATTCTTATATTCAATCGTCTATACATTTATAGTATATAGCCATATTCCATTGCCATATCCATCGGCTGCGATTTTGTCTACGTTTATGTATTTATAAATGACAAGATTATACATTATCTTCGTTTAATTTTAATGGTTAATTCAGCGAACGCCCAGGCAGTTGGTAAAGGCAAGGCAGAGATTGGAGCAGACGTAGTGCTATAGACAGTTCCTGGTCCCCAGTCAAAAGATGTGTGAGACAAAATGGGGTTTTAGTCCATGCGAATTGGGCATAACCCATCCTAAGTTGCCCGACAGCTTGGGTTTACGCAAGAGATTTCCTCATGTAAAAAAAAGGCAAGTGGAAAGCATTGTTGAGAGGATTGTTTTTCCAGCTTACTTGACATTTAGCGCCATATTTTGGGCAATTTTAACAATATTTAAGTAAATTATAGGATGTATATGTACATATACTCTGATGTATAGGCTATGTTACTGTAAAGTTTAATATAAATCCATTTATCAGGTTTTATAAAAAGAGTGTGATTAAATAAGATGAAATCCATTCGTCCTCACAAACTTTTTCGTTTACATTATTAATAGGATATTCCTGTGTACGTATGTAAGGATTGTTCTAAACGGGTTGACTAATTTTATTGTTTGATTACAGTTTACTAGATTTCACTCGCCGTAGCCAAAATAGAGATGACGATGCCGAAAGTTATTGGTAGTCTAGTGAAGTTGCAAGAGCTTGTCAGGACAATAGCGTAGTCAGTATGAAAAAAAAATTTGATTAGCTAAATAAAGGGAAAATTCTTAAATATATCATTGAATATAAAAACATATAGAATACTGCATTATTTGTCAAAACTTTAAAACTACTACATTTCATACAAGTGACCGAATATTCGACTTCAGCTGAAACTCTTGTTTAGATGGAACACTGCAAGTAATTCACAATATGTACGTTTATAATCAAAGTAGTGGTAGAGCCACGCTGTAGCTATTACTAGTTTCAGCATGAATGGGTCGGCTCGCCCAGGGTAGTACCACCCGAACCACAGAACACCGACGTGAAGTAACAGTGCTTGCATTGTTGCGTTTCGTTCGGTCAGTGAGAGCGCCGGAAGCCCACCTCCTTTCCCCTTTGCCCTTCCCATTTCTCCTTTCCCTACCCTTCCCCCATACACAGGCTGGCAACGCACTTGCGACTCCCCTGGTGTTGCTAGTGTCTATGGACGGTGGTGATCACTTAACATCAGGTGACCCATCTGTTCGTTTACCTCCTTTTGACATAAAAAAAAAAATGATTCTAGAAAATTGAACTATAATAAGGAGTTACAGCGCTACTTTCAATCAAATAGATAAATGCATTGTTTGTAACCTAATGTCATCAGCATTGTGAATACTTAAAGTATACTTGTTTTATATTTAAGCACTGATCATCGTTGTCGAGTATTTATAATTTTCCACTTCACAGATAAATTGAGAACGTCTCAAATTTTAATTATCCAACTTTTAAAAAGATTTTACACCATTAAACCAATAAAACTTTATTTCAAACTTTCTTAAATTATAGTCAGTTTTTAAACAACGTTACCTCTATATTTATTACCTAAATCGTACCTAAACCTTACCTACTAAGAAGCTACGGGAAAACTATCGTCGTTGTCATAATCATCATTATTATTAGAGTCCTTATGTTTAACGGTATCGTAATGTACTTCCTCATCATTAAACATTTGATCTAGTTCCCCTTCATTTTCTCTTACATTATCTTGACTTTCGTAATCCGCAGAATCTTCATTATAATCAGCTCGACTAGTTTCTTGTGGTTCTATCTGTGTATCCTCGTCCAAATCGTCGGAATCTTCTAATGATTTGTCAAGAACCACTAGAGAAGACTGTTTTTCGATATCTCCAATTTCTTCACCATCGTCACTTTCCGAATTGTCTAGTTCTACTCTAGAAATGTTAATTTCGTCTGGCTCTCTGCCACCTTCATTATAATCTTTTATTCGGAGACTGCCATCATGTCCATAACTGTCATAATGGTTCTTAATTTCGCCTTCAGCCTTAAAGTCATTATTTTCATTATAATCATCACTGTTCATTACTTCACTCTGAGCATAAGCGTATACATTGGAACTGGACTGAGTCAATTCGGCATTATTTTTTTCTATATAGACTTCATTTGGGCTTTTAAATTCATCTGAACTGTCATTAAAATCTTCAGCACTATTATTGGATTCGTTTTCTTCAGATTCATTATTTACATTGTTGCCGTTGTTTTGTGTGCTTAAATCGATTTTATCATTAGATATTGTTTGTACAGTTATCACCGCATCGTATGGAACTCCTGAATTTCCCATGAATACTAATACAACGTATTTGGAACCAGGACCTCCGTCTATTATATTAGCTTTCAAATCCGTCCCAAAATCTATACCGCTTACTCTTACGTGGGCTATCGTCTCTCCTTCGCCGATAGCTGGATATCTAAGAGCGATGGAGCCTCCTGGTACAGAAATTCTGATTTGTTCTGTGTTTGTTTTCTGTAGTTCTTCATTACCCACGTCTAGTAGGAATACGAAAGGATATTTGTGAAACGGATTGGCTATTGTCAATACAAATAAATTGCAGATCGCGAGGGCAAGTAACATCGCGGCTGTAGTGGAAATTGTAATGACTTGTTACGGTATGATAATTAGATTCTTATATAACTGAATGTTACGGTCTGTACGTTCCAGTTTTTGTTTGACCGTGATTATGGGGCGTGACAATTTCAATGTCAAACGGATCTTCTTTGATTGGCGAGATCAGGAAAAGCAAACGAAAATTTTCCTCGTAATTGTTACGAAAGGGGAAATGGAGTACGGGACGTTTTCAATCAAGGATAATTAGCTTTGTATAAAGTTGTATTTTTGTCACAATCGATTAATGTTCTTTTACACGCTTCGTCTTAAATTAAATCAAAAAAGCATTATATACTTTTGCGTACTTATATTTCGGTGCAGATAAACAGCAGGTTAAACTGGTATAGTACCAGTAATTTACTTGAAAATCTATTCAGTGTCAAAATCAACTTGACAGATTCACAATCAAATTAATCTATTATACTTTTTGTGATACGAAATGGCAACGACTCGAATTATTAATAAAAGAACTTAATAACCTGATTACAAAACACTGGAATTTGATATTGTTATATTAATAAACTATTTTATTTTTATTTTATTTATTTTTATTATTACAACAGAGTTTTTATATATTTTACAATTATATCCAATTACAACTATATTAAATAAAAACTAACATATTACAGTCCCCGCCAATCTCCTTGACCGCTCTGCATACAGCCGCAAGTTCGGGGTAACACATAAAATATTCAGCAGTTTAATATTAAGTTTAAATATTCTTATAGGAATCTAATATTGGCAATTAATTATCCTTTAATGGTCTCGATTATTACATACATAGACGCATCCATTTTATCCCTTCTCTCTGTTTTAATTCTATGACGTCATTCTTAAATATTATATAGCCTATGTTACTTCCATAATAAGAACTAGTCTGACAAAAGGTTTTGGACTTAGAGAGACAAACGTATTCTTGAAAGAACGTATAGAAGATATGCAGTTTACTTGATGTGGAATCGTTACTGCATCCTACATAAAAGAATAACAGACATATATTGCCGCAAAGCCCAAATTATTGGGGCTACGTCCGTGAAAGCGATTTGCAGATATTACCTCACACGGTAGGTGAGCTCTATTATAGTCGTAGATTTCTCAATTGGCTCTTTGTTTTCAAATGAAGGGTCATAAAAGTATTAAAAACAGATTTTTTTTATTTCTGGCCACCCCCTCCCCATGTTTTGTAAAAGTAAGCAATGCTGCAATACAATTTTTTAACCCATTCTGGTTTCCTTTAATCAATCAGGAAGTTTCGAAATAAAGAATATATATAATAGCTGTAAAATTGGTAACAGTATCGGCTGACGCTGAAGGAAAACATCGTGAGGAAACCTGAACCAGAGAAATTTTCTTGTAGTACCACTGATGTGGGAAAAATATAGAACTGTGGATTTCTCAGAGTTTGAAATCGCCAATACGTCGTGGGCTGGCGTGGTGATTACGCCCATACCTTCCTTCGGGAAGAAGCTTATGGCCCTGCAGTGGATCTCATACAGGCTGATGATGGTGATGATGATAATAGCTGTGCCCGCAACTCCGTCCGGGTGGAACCTAATGTAAAAACTGATTAATCAAATTATCTGAATGTCCATTTACTTATCTACTTTGCTCTCGTACTTAAGTCGTATTGTCATTAAAATTACAATAACTTTTGATAGAGTGAACCGGTTTTAATGAAACTAAGACGAAATGTTACTCGAGAATATGCTTTATGAATTTTTTTAACGTCAACGCAGTACTTTAGCAGTGATGCGTATTCAAACGAGACAGAGAGATTTCTAAAAACTATTGAAATGTATCTTATTGCTTATTCCAAGACACATGCAACAATTTTTTTCACAAAAATCTAAAAAATATAGGCACGTTTTCTCTTATTGTAGCACGGCTAAGTGACTGCACTATGCCTGATGGTAAGCACAGTACAATCCAAAAACAATGGCGACCACTGAGTGAGTAACTATCCATCGCCGGTCGCCGTTGTCGTGCCAACCTGCAACAAGCTGGATATGCACAGGCTGCTCCCGAAACGCGACCCGCAGAAGCGAATCACTATGAGGGGCTTTTTCGCCATATACATTGTGGTTGCGAACCAGTCAGACTGTAAAACCTTACCCACCCCGCTTTCGCCATTGCCTCGTTCGTTATTCAGCGGGGTGCATCACGTGCAGGCGAGGCTGGCTTGGGTGTCTCAAGTCTGATGATGTTATTCGACACCCTTTACACCTCAAATGATTCACATTCTCTCTTATATGTATATATGTATAGATAGCGTAATTAACATATAGTAGTTAGTTACTAGGGCGATGGTATCCCAGTGGATAAGACCGCAAGCCTCACATATGAAACCTACACATACAAAGTCCCCCAAATCTCTTGTGATCAAAAATGAGCAAATCAAAGACGGTGGGGGTCTCCTCCCTCGTACCTACTTAATACTTGAACTGCACCTTGCACTGTACTAACATTGTCAGGTTCGAATAAGAAAATAAACATGCGTCGATTGAATCAATATTATAAGTTATTATAACAAACGATTTTATATTTATAGCACACGACAATTTTGTTATTATGTAGTACTACGAATAGTTTGTTTGATTAAGAATGACGACACCGTGCCGCCATCTCAATATTGGTAGTGGGGCACGAGGGTGGGGTTTGTTGCGTCTGCCGACAAACCTGCCGGTCGTTACTCTGTTCGATTGACTCATTGCATATATTCACAATCCGATTATAACTACTTACTACTCGACTAGATTTAAATCCTACTTCCTCATGGAACCAGAACTACACAACGAGCCTTCCGCTCGCCCTGACCTTTCACCGACATAAAATAAAACGACTCTGCACGCATCACGTAAAAACTACCGAATAGATTGATGTCGATCAATTTTTTTTAGATTTACTTCTTAGACACTTGGTTTTTTTATCTAAAAAATATCACGATAGCTTCATTTAATACATAGTTATTCAAGTTTCAAGAAACTATTATTTTTATTAACACTACGCGTTCAGCATTGTGTTTTCTTGCCGTGGAGCAGTGAGGCAAACGGCGCGGCGCGATACTTACGTTTTCTCCTCTGTACATAAAACATATTATTACGATAATAATTGACGCAGACAAAGTCGTGGGTAATTGGGGACATTTAAGTATTACGTAAACACTAATGAGGGGAGGGGAGGAGGAAGGCGTCCTTGATCTGCTTATTTTTGATGACATGGGGGATCTTGGTGGTGATTACGTCAGCAGTATTTATTTATTTAACCAGAACAGATTTAAAAATACCTATATAAATGCGTACATAAGTATGGGGAGGGGGGATAAGAGCATTGCTTATTTTTGCTGACCAAGGGAAGCGGGCGGTCCGGAATTATGAAAATTCTGTTTTCGTAATAATTATATTGGTTAGTTAAAAATAAAACCAAATTAGGATAATCACAGCTTTATTTCGTTAAATATTGCTATTAATCTTACAATATAGCTCCATCTGTATTAAATACTAACGTAATATCACATTTTCACAAAACAATCGCTAGCAATACTAATTGTTAATGATCGAATTCATTGGCTAGGATACATAGAGAATTGGAAGATCAAGCATTATAACACTTAAGATAAATGGAAACATCAATGCTACATTATTTTTATATCTCAACCTTATGAGAATTAAATTAACTTTAGTTCATTGTACAATAAATCCTTCATCGAGAGAGAACCAACGTCAAAAGGTTCATCGCTTTTAGTGTGATTCTCGACTCGAACTTTTATTATTTACGAACTGATAAATCGATGACGGTTTTATCGGTACAATGTACAGGCGTGATTTTTATTTATATTATCTGTGTCATTATTAAATTTAAAAAAAAAACTATAATATGTACTCATAAAACCAAATTAGCGTGTAACTCTGTCTTGTTCTGTTATATTTAATATAAAATATGTGTTTTTTTATTTTATGTCAATAGGAGGGAAACGAACAGGTGGGTCACCTGATGTTAATTGATCACCACAGTCCATAGTCACTAGCAACAACAGGGGAGTCGCAAGTGCGTTGCCAGCCTGTGTATGGGGGAGAGAAGGGAAAGGAGAAATGGGTAGAGAAAGATGGAAAGGAGGTGGGCCTCCGGCGCTCTCACTGACCGAATGAAACGCAACAATGCAAAGCAAAAACATGCAAATCAAAGCACTGTTACTTCACGTCGGTGTTCTGTGAGAGGGTGGTACTACCCCGAGCGAGCCGACCTTACCTTACCTTCCCTCCCCCCCGCTCCCCAACAAAAAATGGCAACGCACTCTCCCGATATTGCTAGTGTCTATGGACGTCGGGGATCACTTAACATCAGGTGACCCGTCTATTCGCTTGCCTCTGACATAAAAGCAAAAAAAAAACAGTGCAAGTTCTCATGTGAACCATCGAAAAGCGCTGACTAAGGAAAAATCTCGCTCTATCGCTTGAGCTTGGAGGTTCACATTCTATTTTAGTGTAAGTAAAATATTATATTATGTTTTTTTAAACTTGTAAATTATATTGAAATTGTTCGAATTATTTATCAAAAACTGTTAAAATTATTAAAATTAGCGTGCATTGAAATTTGACGATGAATATCTTTAAAATAGTTAATTTAATCATAAGACCATTTTTCTAGAGCAGTGAATTTCCTATGAAACTGTTAGATGCGCATATCATAATATTGTTTCGTTAACGAGTTGTAAAATTCATAAGAAAAAAAAATCTGTCTGAAAATAATCAAACTTCAATCTTCAATTACTTTTAAACGGTGAGGTTTACAAAAAAAATGTAAAAGACCTTTTTTGTAGAAAATTCAATTTCCTACAAATGTATGAGACGAGATTATTTTTTTATTCGAGTAGTGAATACCGAGATATGAATTTTTCTTTCTAATAATAAGGGAAAAATAAAAAAACTTTGGCGGAAGACTTTCCTATTAAAGTTAAGAACTCATACTTGGAGACATTTTTTTTAGGTAGGTATCTACCAACCTATTTTTCAGAGTATAAAGTTGAAAAAAAATGTTTTTTTTTTTTTTGGCACACCCTAATGTACTCAGGTCTTTGTACTCGGCATCGCTGGTCTGACGCAAGTGCAATAAATACATCACGAGCATATCAGCGACGTGAACCCATAAGTTTTTCTCCGGCCAAAAAAGCTTAACGCGGCAAAAGTAATTTTGCACTTCAAAAACGAAGAAAACAAAGCACTCCCATTTTTTTATATATTATAGGAGGCAAACGAACAGGCGGGTCATCTGATGGTAATTGATCACCGCCGTCCATAGACACTAGCAATACCAGGAGAGTCGCAAGTGCGTTACCATATTGTAAACAATAGAACATAGATTATATAGAACAGTAGCTTAAGGTAGCTGACCTTAAGGCATTCTTGTATCGTCGCACCTCAAAGCTAAACTTGTAACAAAAAGTCAAGGCAAAAATCCTTAAATTTTAAATCTTAGATCTCTACAACATTAATATATCCTAAACGTTGCGATTATGGACTATTATATATCTGTCTTCATATTCTTAATTTTCATTAATAATTGGATTATACAGGTAGCTTTAAGTCGGTTACATCATTTACGGTTAAAAATATTGTTTACATATTATAGATATAATTCATTTTTTTTTATTACATACAACTGTGAATATATAGTATATATTAAGTCCTTACATATTAAATTTGCGTTTTGTAGAACTGGCCACTTTGATCTCAAATATCTGGCGTTTGGCTAAGAATTCCAAATTCGAATTTATTTCATATCTAAGTTTGTTTCGAATTTAGCGATTCATTTGTTTTCGCGCCATTCGAGATTCCTCGACTTCGTTCTTTTCACACTATGAAAAATTGCTCACAAATCAGCGCAGTAGAAACAACATGAAGGATTAATGTATATAGGAAGCTACTGTAAAAGAAAACACGGTAGGTTTTTAATTCAAAGGTTTTTGTACAGCGAACTTAGGTAATAGAGACAATTAAGAATTAAAGTTGATCGTGGAAACAGATTCATCGGAAACCACAGAAGAGTTAGCAGAAGACATCGATTTGAGCGATAAAACAATTCACATACACTTGAAACAAATTGGAATAGTGAAAAAATTCCAGCAATGGGTAACACATGATTTGACTCAGGCACAACGACAAAGACACATTGCTACTTAAGGACAACGCTAGGCCCCATAATATACGACAGACCGTCGCTAAATTAAAGGAACTGTAGTTAAATGTCTCCAACACCCACCATACTGGGGCTGATCAAGTATAATCAGAATTTTTGTAATTTTGCCCCCCCCCCCCTCCATTTCAACAAAATGAAGTTGAGCTCTTACCCTCCTTTCAGGCTTACGTAAACATTTTCGTAAAGGCATAACTTCACAGGAAATCCGAAAAGTAAATAATAAATATTGCTGACGTCATCACCACCCAAACCCCCAACCCCAATGTCAACAAAAGTTAGGAAAGATCCGCCCGCCCCGTTAACGCTTTACCTAATACTTGAATGACCCCACTTGCAGGACCTTACTCCAACAGATTACCACATTTTACGGAACCGGACAATTTCTTGCAAAGATAAAAACTCAATTCCGATGAGACAGTCTAAACTGCCGACAAAATTTTTATTAATTCCCGTTCCCACAATATTTTCAGCAATGTAGTCAATGAACTACCTATGAAATGGTGAAAGTGCAGAGATAACAAAGCTGCATACTTCGGATAATGAAATATACAATTACATAACCTTTTGTTCGTTTTATTTTTTCCATATAAAACACTAATTTCATATACAAGGACTTGCTAATATAGATTTTAAATGTAGTAGCAACCAATATATTCGTTGCTAATATATATATGTTATCGCTAAACCATGAAATTTGTTAATGTGTACATTAATTACCTAAGCTATAGATTAAATCATTTTTGTTTGCCAGCATTTGTTCACCATTCGCATTTATTTTTAGCTAAAGGATGTGGTAACACTGATAAAATAGAACAGTACATGTACTTTCAAACTGACTAGCCCAAATCGAAGTTACAAAGTAGGTGTTTTTTTATTTTGACAACGTAAATTACAATATTTCTAAGACAATAAGTAAATAAAAATATTAGTACCAATAATTGAATTTTCAAGCTCTTAAAGTATGCACCGCATTACATTTAACCAACAGGCACATAAGCCAAGAGAATTATATTTAAAAATACCTACATCTTGAGCGCAACGTGTAAAATAATTTTATGAAATATTTATCGCAAGAAAGATCTCATCTGTTTGTTTTGATGGCTCAAAGAAGTTTGTGCCTTCTCAGCTTGGAAAATCAATTGATCCAGTTTACTTATTTGTGAATTACACTGCTTACTTATATCGCTAACCGGTGTTTTGCTTACTAAAGGTGTGTTCTCCATTTGTTGCATCGTTTTTAAATCATCTATAGCAGAGTTTATGTTTCCGCCATTTTGTACGCGGCCATGTTTTATCTTCGGCGCGCGTAATTCCAATTCTTTGTCATTAGGACCAAGGCCTTCGTTTATTGAACCGATTTCAGCCACCGGAGGTACATAGTCTTTGTCGTAATTGGTCTGCCCTATATAACTCGGTTCACTGGAGTAAGACAAATTATCTTTGGACGTTAGTTTAATACGAAAGAAGTTTGTTATGCTGCCGCAAACTCCCTGGAAATAATCATGTTAATATTGTTTTAAATTTGTAAGTTATTGTGAGTGATGCTCTGAATCATTACAACTTTTTAAAAAAATGGAGTCATATTTTACCAATACTTTTTAATATTTTTTATCATTAATGTTATTCATTGCTTTAAAATAATAAAATATTAAAAGCAAAATTACAAATTTTCGATTTACACAATATTTTCCTTACTTTGAAACTTCCCTTCCTTTTATACTTTTGTATATATATTTTTTTATGTCATAGGTGGCAAACGAACAGGTAGGTCACCTGATGTTAAGTGATCACCACCGTCAATGAACACTAACAACACCAGAGGAGTTGCAAGTGCGTTGCCACCCTTTGGGGGGAAGGTTTAGGGGAGGAGAGAGGGGAGGGGAGGTGGGCCTCCAGCGCTCTCACTGACCAAACTAAACGCAACAATGCAAGCACTGTTACTTCACGTCGGTTTTCTATGAGAGGGTGGTACTCCCCCGGGCGAGCCGAACCATTTATGCTGAAACCAGTAATAGTTTCAGCGTGGCCCTACTACCATGAACTCTATATGTGTTGTACATAGTATTTTGTATTTTGTATCTTCATTTATCAGTGACTACATTTGCATTTTAACGTACTTATATACAACGAATAATATGTAATGAAACGTAATTTAATTTCTGGAGAAATTCGCAGCTTCATTGCGATATACTTTACCGAAAGTTCTGGATTAATTCACAAGATATATTAGACACTAGCTGTGCCCGCGACTCCGTCCATGTGGAAAGTAATGTCAAAAAAACAATGAGTAACAAAATCATCTGAGTGTATTAAGTCCATTAACTTATCTACTTTTCTCTCGTACTTAAGTCGCGTCGCCATTAAAGTTACAATAACTTTTCATAAAGTGAACCGATTTTAATGATAACAAAACTAAATGATACTCGAGAATAGGCTTTATGATTTTCGTGGTGAGGTTTCATCGTGAACGCAGTACTTTAGCAGTGATGCGTGTTCATACAAACAGACAGACAGACATTAATAAAAATGATTGAGGTGTATTTTATTACTTATTCTAAGACCCCTGTAATAATTTTTTTCACAAAAATCTAAAAGTACAGACACGTAATACATTCGAATTATATGTATAGATGACTTACCTTCATTCGATTGATCTTTGTCTGCGTTGAGTTTAAGATTGTGTTCAATTCTGTGAGGCCACTACTACCTCCTTTCAATTGGTCGTTTAACATAGCAGTATTCTGAAAATCAATAAGTATAATATGTTATTTTCAACATTTTTCTTAGTCTTCGTTGACCATTCAAAAAATAGCAAAGGAACAATTGGATCCAAAATAATGTAGACATAAGGAACGTCAAGTATGAGGAATAGAGACTTATAAATAAAGCATTTGATTCCTCGATAGTATGGGGAAGAACCCATTTTTTGAAGTGAAACTTCTTTAGGCGCATGAGGGTAAATTTTTTACAGATGTAACGTCACGCAGGTATGCAACGGAAGTGACGTCATTTGCAGTAAACGCAGATTTTTCATCTATTTTTCAAGTCTCGGAAATCTAGCGTTTTAGATTTGTATAAATATAAACAAAAATTATAAATTAGTTCGCCAAAGAAGTTTCACTTCTGACATGTGTACTTTGTACGCACGCACTTTTTTTTTATTGATAACACTGAAACTCGCCAGTTTCAAACAAAACAAAACAAGAAAATGGAAATCGCTTGTAAAACAGAAAAGGAGAAGGTGCCTACTTTACTGTTTTGTATTCACCTATTTATAAGCCTAAGAGCTTGATTATGTACTGTACATAAATGTACTAAAAATTATAACATTAACAAGAATTCTGATATAACATAAAAACTGTTAAAAAAAGTGCGTGCGTACAAAGTACACATGTCAGAAGTGAAACTTCTTTGGCGAACTAATTTATAAGTCTTGTTTATATTTATACAAACAAGAAAAAAGAAAAAAAAAGAATAAAAAGTTTTTTATTTATTTAATCTGCGTTTACTGCAAATGACGTCACTTCCCCTTGCATACCTGCGTGACGTTACATCTGTAAAAAATTTACCCTCATGCGCCTAAAGAAGTTACACTTCAAAAAGTAACACCACGGCCACCATTTTTGTTTAGTTCTAAAGTCATTGGAAGACACTACTCTTATAATACGAAACAATTATTCTTTTGATAATGACAGTAAGAATATAAATAATAGTTGGCAAAATAAAGAAGAAATTTTTTATAGTTACTGATATATTACGTTTTTTTTAAGGGAGTTTTATCATCACTGATATGTTAGTCCCATCATACATATCTACATACAACCATAACTCTTAAAATCTATATATATAAAAATAATATCTAAAAATATATATTGACTAATTACTAAACTTTAGCAAACTACGCAGTCTTTTGGAACAGTCTGTTTTTTTTTATTACAGGAGGCAAACGAACCTGCAGGTCACGTGATGGTAAGTGATCACCACCGTCCATAGACACTTGCAGGGGAGTCACAAGTGCGTTGCCATCCTGTGTTTAGGGAGAGGGGGAGGAAGCGAAAGGGGAAGGAGAGGTGGGCTTCCGGCGCTCTCACTGACCGAACGAAACGCAACAATGTAAGCATTGTTACTTCACGTGAATTTTCTGTGAGAGAGTGGTACTACCCCGGTCGAGCCGACCCATTCATGCTGAAACCATTTATAGATTCAGCGTGGCTCTACCACCTACCTAACCTTCCTACCTACCTTCGTTCTCTGTGTATAAAAAAGATTAAATTAGGATTTACCTCATTTTGAAATTTACGACATATATATGTACATATAACTGTATGATAAAACACGGTATAAACTTAATATTATATATGTAATGGAAAAACAGCTTATGATGTTTCTTTTTGCTGTTTAAAAAATCACAAATTAGGTCACGGCTTACCAACCTCTGTTGTTTAGACAATACATTACATAAATGGTGATGGAGTTAAAATTATTATGAAAAACATAATTTCCTTACTTCAACAGTTTTAATCTCTACATCTTCGAATTCCGCAACATCTAAGTGTTTATGTTTTGCAATAAATTCTTCTTTATCCGGTAGTGGTTGACCAAATAGTTCTGCTCTCGTGCATGCATCTTCGTACGCTTTTAACGACATTTCGATATTCAAGAACTTAATATGAGCCACTTAATATATGCTATGATTGAATATCTCTTGAATATGTATGAAAAACAATAAAGTCTAAAATTTGGAACGTAACTTTTTGTCTTTGGCACAGTTTTCTTTGCTAAGAATATTGATTTTCTGGTATGACCAGTTAGTACATTACTATGGGACTTTATTTTTAGTAAAACAGTAACCATAATAATATTATCCTCTCAGTTCTATTACAATTTAATACTTTAAAATTATATTTTTGGGTTATATTTTAAATAATGATTAATATTCTCAATCTATTCAACGTAAAGTAGTAAAAAATCAAATTTCGCGGTTAAATATAATGTTGTCAGTTAAAAAAAGACAATGTCGCGTTTAAAAACTATAAGTAAAATTTATTACAAATAAATAAATTTGCATTAAACTTTTTTCTTCTTACCTGTCAAAAATATACATGAATGAGGTATGTGGTGTAGTTTTTGTTTGTTAATTTTATTTTTCCTCGATAGTCAAATTTTATAATAGAATTAATAGGTTATAAAACAGCTGTCCATCAGCTGCTATCAGTTCAATGACCGAAAAAATAGATTAATGAACTTGTCATTTCCTAAAATTTTTTGCAGAACGCGATAGACTGAGAAAAAAGTATTTGCTTTCCTTGTTTAACATGAAACGTATTTTACGTTGACGAAGAACGGAATTTTATTTTTAACTCTTAGATATGTATATAGCGAATATAGTCCTTTTGTAATAGCAAATAAAAGTTAGTATTTTAACGTCTATAAATAATACATCATCGGTTTTTATGAAAATGTAATTGCGTTTGAATGAGTATATATAAATGCTTTTTAAATCATTACACTCATCATTTGTGCAGTGTCGGACGTTTAATTTGTTGCAAATTTCTGTGAGAACAATGGCATCTGGTAAGATAAGACTGTTTATATTTTTTGCATATCTAAAAATGTAAGCTCTACAGTTTTCTGGTTGTATATCGGAAATGTGCTATTTACATATTTTTTTAAATTTATCAGTAATATTTTACCCTATTTACAAAAATGGCTAACCGATCAATTTACAATCAAAATAATTACTTAGTCATGCAAAAATTGTGTATGTGATAACCGTATATAAGCGATTTCAAGACAATAACTCTTTTCGCTTATAAAATTTTTTTTATTCTATAGATAGTTGTTTTCTTTTGTAGTTATTGTCTATTGCTCTAAAACTTAAAACAAAAGAGGTTGATATGCGACAATAAATTACATAGAAACATAAACATGTATTAAGATTTATTATATTTGATTCATTATTTTTATCATCATGAAATGCATACAATAACCAAGGTGCAACTACATATATCTAAATTAACAACACCCTTGAAATATAATTCAAGATTTATTCATAAAAGTGAGTTCTTTATATGACAACAGACATAAGTTTGTCATCTAACAAACTGGAGGTTTCAGTAGATGGAGACCAGTCGAAGGTTGTTTCGGCCGGTTGGTACAATAAAATAACAATATTCAATGTAGGACATAAAAATTAAAATACACCTTATTTAAGATACTAAATAAATTGTAATAAATAAAATGGATCCTTAGAAATTTATTGGTAAAAAAAAGTAATTTAATAGTAAAAATAATTGAGGTAAAACACTGACATATTTTTCCATATAGGTTTTCCTGTTTAAAATACATATCTACTATTCACTATTATAGAATTCAATATTGGAACAAAAAATATTGAAATTTAATTATTACAAAAAAGTAAACAGAAGCAAACACAACAACTATAAGGAGCCAAAAGAAGTTCTTGGTGGGATCTTGGAATGTTATGTAGCAGATTTTTTTATTTTATTCATAATCATGTCTTATTTGACTCTATATTTTGTAACATTGGTGATATTTGTGTAATATAGTTCAGTTATTGTGCACAAGTGAAGTAGATGGGAGATAATACCACAGAACGTGGATTCTGACTTGCCACTAAAACTCCCTGGAAAGTTCTAACAAGAGGGCCGCCATCTTGTTCATTGAAATAATTTCAAGAAATTTGTAATATCATTTCTTCCTCAACAATGGCAGTAATAATCTTCTAGAAGATTGGTTGCTAAAAATAAAATAAATAATAATAATAATGAGCCAAAAATAGATGCCATAGTTAATATAAGAAATTAAAATTATACCTCATGTTTTTCTATAATAAGTAAGATTGAAAGTATTTTCATTTGGATATTTATCTTCAATTTATTGATAAATTTACTTAACAAGAATACTTCTTACAGCTCCACTGACATTAGAAACATTAACAAAGCTCCGGAATGACTTCTACAGTGATCCCAAAAATGAACTTGCTCAGAATGCATGCTCAAGATTCAACCCTTTCGAAGTGGCTATTAGTAGACGAAAGACTGATACTAGCCTTCATATCTATAATATTAAAGTAAGTGCTTTACCCTTTCTATCATTTAGTTCTTTCTAATGTCATCTCATCATTGGGCTTGTTCCGAGTGCAACTCAACATTCAACACTTATGAGATATTTTTAACAGACTTTAAACATACACAGTATGAGGTTGAATACAATTTAGCTATTATTTATGTTTCCATTATTTACAAGCCAGGTTAAGGCCATCATACACTAATAACAGTAATAAAGTATATATAATATTGAGATTTATTTAGGAATTTCAGATATGGGCCAGCATAATGCAATTATTAAACTTTTTATTGGACATCATTGACTATATTGTGCACATATATGTATAAAAAAGATAATCAATTAAATTGTTCTCAATAAACCTGACTCCATACATTGTTTTTTTTTTTTCTCGAACTGACTATGCTATTGACCTGGCAAGGTCTCTACAGCTTCACCGGACTACTCCATACATTGTTTTATTAGTTATCGCTATAGATAAGAATTATTCAGATACATATATTGGTTTGCAAATGCAATAACCACATTTTTTCGCATGCAATGTTACAAACTTTCGCAAACTATATCTAAGTCTGTGGCGAACCGCATCCGGCCTGTAGGACATATCAAAGTTCATGGTAACCCTCATCATATGAAAGCCCGTGGTGGACAGTACCCGGACCTCAGGCCTTATCAAAGTCTGTGGTGGACCACACATGGCCCGCAGGCCGCATTTGGTGCAAAGGCTGGGTTTTGCCCATATAGATATGATCTATATAGATTAAATTATATATTGCTATGGTTTTTGTACAATTTATTTTACTTAAGTCTCAATTAGGTGAGGCTCTGCTATATTTTGTTTTCTTTTGTGGTACTTTCGTCTTTTTTAAGTTTGGTACTTAGATTTACAAATAAAATGTCAATGTACCCTAACCTTACCATATTCACAAAACTAATGACAGACTTCCATTAAAACTTGGTTTCTTCACTTACATGGTGTGGTCAAGATTCCATGGCAGATGCCTTGTTTTTATTAAATTTTAACTAATTTATAACACCTTTCAGTTGTGCAGTATTCGGGTCACATCCCATCAAAAAGTGTATATTGTATTATTTATTTATTTTTTATGTCATTGGTGGCAAACGAACATGTGGGTCACCTGATGTTAAGTGATCACCACCGTCCATAGACACTAACAACACCAGAGGAGTTGCCACCCTTTGGGGAAAGGGTTAGGGGAGGGAGTGGGAGAGGAGAGAGGAGGGGAGGGGAGATGGGCCTCCGGCGCTCTCACTGACCGAACGAAACGCAACAATGCAAGCACTGTTACTTCACGTCGGTTTTCTATGAGAGGGTGGTACTACCCCGGACGAGCCGACCCATTCATGCTGAAACCAGTAATAGCTTCAAAATTATTATTCAGTTCTGTATTGTAACTTAACATAAGTCGTGTGTAGTGGCTAGTATTTTGTATAATTTATAATCTGTATTCAGGTGGAAAGTGAGGGGAAACCGGTGACCAATCAGGAAATGTCTGGTCGGTGCTGGTTGTTTGCAGCCTTAAATGTGATGCGACTTCCATTTATGAAAAAATATGGCATTGACGAATTTGAATTCTCACAAAGGTAACATATAAACATATTCTTCTATGAAATATCATTATTATGTATTTCTTATTAGTTATGAAGAGATTCTTCTAAATAAATTGTATCATACACATACTTTTCATCCTTCCACAACTTATAAGTGGATAATCTTCCTATATCATAAATTTTCCACAGCTTAATTTCTTGCTTTATGGTATAAAGTAGGAAACACCCATTAGTGATTGATGCAGCTTATAGATCTGTTTAACAAACTTCAAAAAGACTACAATCCTTAAGGCAGTCATAAATACTCTTGAGAATGGAGCTTTAATGGCTCATATACCGTCACATGTTGTTGTGCTAGGGCACAACCTTCAAACCAGAAAATAGTAGTATGATCCTACTGATATTGTTACAGAAATAGAGAAATATGTGTGGTGATGATGCTTCCAAGTCGAACCTTGCAAAGCTCTACCATTATTTCATGTTAAAATTGAGATATATAATTTTTCTTTGTACTAATTATATAGGCACTATAGGCTATCAAAGAATGCATAGAGTATAGGATATATTTAGTCCGTTTGTCAATTGTATAATCTGTTTTATTGTTTCTTTTTTTAAGTTTTTTGTGTGTATAGTTTGGGCCCTCTTTGAAAATCAGCGCTGCAATATTGCAGCATATAACTGAACGGGGTTGCCAGTTATAGGGAATTTTCATTTCTGTATATTTTAACTATTTAATTGTGTAACATTTAGTTTCAACAATAAAAACTTTCTTTCTCTTCTATTATTGAGTACTTAATTTATATTTTTAAAGGTTGAGTAAACATGTATTTAAAGTTACCGTATGTCGTTTTACATATCCCTGACAATGTGCGTGCAGACTTTCATGATTGTACCCTATATCTTTTTCTATATCCCTGACAATGTGTGTACAGAGTTTCATGATTATACCCTATTTCTTTTTCTATATCCCTGACAATGTGTGTGCAGAGTTTCATGATTATACCCTATGTCTTTTTCTATATCCCTGATAATGTGTGTGCAGAGTTTCATGATTATACCCTATGTCTTTGTCTATATCCCTGACAATGTGTGTACAGAGTTTCATGATTATACCCTATGTCTTTTTCTATATCCCTGACAATGTGTGTGCAGAGTTTCATGATTATACCCTATGTCTTTTTCTATATCCCTGATAATGTGTGTGCAGAGTTTCATGATTATAACCTAAGTCTTTTTCTATATCCCTGACAATGTGTGTGCAGATTTCATGATTATACCCTATGTCTTTGTCTATATCCCTGACAATGTGTGTACAGAGTTTCATGATTATACCCTATGTCTTTTTCTATATCCCTGACAATGTGTGTGCAGAGTTTCATGATTATACCCTATGTCTTTTTCTATATCCCTGATAATGTGTGTGCAGAGTTTCATGATTATAACCTAAGTCTTTTTCTATATCCCTGACAATGTGTGTACAGAGTTTCGTGATTATACCCTATGTCTTTTTCTATATCCCAGACAATATGTGTGCAGAGTTTCATGATTATACCCTATGTCTTTTTCTATATCCCTGACAATGTGTGTGCAGAGTTTCATGATTATACACTTTCTTTTTCTATATCCTTGACAATGTGTGTTCAGAGTGTCATGATTATACCCTATGTCTTCTTTTATATCCCTGACAATGTGTGTGCAGAGTGTCTTGATTATACACTATGTCTTTTTCTAAATCCCTGACAATGTGTGTGCAGTGTTTCATGATTATCGGTTGTGTAGTTAAGGTTAAAAATGTAACCAACAAACTCACATTCGCATTTATATTATTGCTAAAACGGATTTATTTTAGAATAAATATATTTCAGAGTGTTATATGTATTTGATTAATAATTATGTTTAGTATTCTTTTCCTTAAATTCCAGTTATTTGTTCTTCTGGGATAAAATTGAAAGGTCTCACTACTGGTTGAATAATATTGTGACCACCGCTAAGCAAGGAGAGAAATTAGATGGACGCCTGGTTAACTTTTTACTTAGGGTAATTATTTGGTTTTTTAATATTTTATTGATATTTTAAACATTTATCTTGTTAATTTTTGTGATGTTTTTCTTGAGTGATTTATTTTGTATTCTTACATGTGTTTATTTTTTATAATATTCATAAAAATCTAACAAAATATAAGTTCTAATTATCATGTATACAAATTGTCATATGAATGTTACCATTTCAAGCGACTGATTTACAAAAAGATCACATTTATTTTTAATAAATTTAAAATTCAATAGCTTCATAGTTTTAAACTTCAGTAGTGTAATAGTTTTTAATTTTATTAGATAACTAGCTGGCCCGGTGGACGTTGTCCCACCCTGTTAATAAAAAAACCTTGACAAATTATATACCTAAACTTTCCTCGTGAAACACTTTATCAACTGGTACCAACTGGTACTTTTGTGTAGGTGGTAGAGCCACGCTGTAGCTATTAGTAGTTTCAGCATGAATGGGTCGGCTCGCCCGGGGTAGTACCACCCTCTCACAGAAAACCAACGTGAAGCAACAGTGCTTGCATTGTTGCGTTTCGTTCGGTCGGTGAGAGCGCCGGAGGCCCATCTCCCTTCTCCCTTTTCCTACCCCTACCCGCACCCTCATACACAGGCTGGTAACGCACTTTCGACACCCCTGGTGTTGCTAGTGTCTATGGACGGTGGTGATCACTTAACATCAGACGACCACCTGTTCGTTTGCCTGCTTTTGATATAAAAAAAAAAAAACAACAAACCACATGAAAATCCTTTGAGTAGTTTTTGAGTTTATCGCAAACAGACGGACGGGCGTGGCAGAAGACTATGTTTTATAATATGTAGCAAGTTTTAAATTTCAGTATTTAGTGCTGACATAAAATTAAACAATTTTATTTAGTTCATTTAATTTACATTACTGTGTACATAATAACTTTAACAAGGTCGCAATACAATATAAAATATGTTGTTAGAAGTTTCTAAGCAATGAATTACGTAACCGAAGTAAATAATTATTCAAATGATAAGATGTTATCGAACAGTAAAACATTGTTCTAGAACTGCAATAAATTTAATTTTACACTGTAATGAATAACATTACAGTTCTCATTACACTTGTATTATAAGTACTTATTTACTTTCAGCATTCGCATCGTTTTACAGACATAGTAAATAATGTTTATGTATTTATGCCAATGCTAACAGTCTCCTCGTGACGTATCAAATTATTATCTTTAGAAGGAATATATGTTTTCTATTTATTTCAGCATATCCAGTAGTTAAGTACATACGTAGATTGATATCTATACAAATATATAGAACTACTTTGACGAGTGTTTTACTAATAGGTGTAAGATTTTTTATAGTATAATACTATCTAGATTAAATCATCATGCTTTTCCATAGCATCTAAGCAGAAATGTTAGAATATAACAAAGGTTACTTAAAATCGGTAAAAGTGTTGTAGGGGTTGCGTAAAAATGATAAAATTATATTAAAAAAGGATTAAAAACAGTCGACGATTCATCCCGTTCTTAAATACACTGAAAAATTAAATTTAGTACCGCTTCGCCTTCTGTTTTTTCGAACTATTTTCTTTGTTCTTTTTGTTCAGTAACATTGTAATTTTTTTATGTTAACAATAAAAAAAAATGAAAACAGGAACATAATAAATGTAATATATACAATTATTTTAGAGATACAATCTTAGGTGGTAGAGGTAGAAGGTAGTAGAGTCACGCTGAAGCTATTACTGGTTTCAGCGTGAATGGGTCGGCTCCAGGGGCGTAGCTACCGCCGTATTTGCCGTATCAATTATACGGGGCCCCCGGGCCACGGGGGCCCCCAAAGTCTGTAAGGAAAAAGAATAAAAACTTTCTAATTTATTTTATTTTACAAATGACAAAATTCTATAAAGCAATTCCTTTTTTTCCCGCCTTAAGCGTGCGTTCAAAAGTTGGCAACACTCTACATCGTTATGGCGGGCTGCGGGACTTCCCCGTTTTACTTACTTCATCTTCAACTCAGCGGGGAATCCCCGGGAATCCTTCATCGATATCGCGATGTACGTGTACGTTGTTGTACTTTGCATTGGATGTTAAACCACGGAGTGCAGTGCACTGTTTATTTACGCGCTTTATATAAATTTGCATTACATTGTAATTCAGTACAAACAATATTGTTCTTCTGGTTTAGCAGTATTAGTAGCGATTTGTAAAAGAAATGAGTGAAAGGAAAAGAGATTATCCCAGCGGCGCTGAGAAAAGAAAAATTAAACAGAAAAGGGACGAGGTTATAAAAAAAGTGCCCAAAATTTCTTCATTTTTTCAGAGACAAGATACTGTGAGTGATTTAGATTGGAAAGGTAAGTACTACCCAACCCATTTATTAGGGGCCCGTAGTGATAAACAAGGAAATCTTTTAATTTCGGTCTGTCCATCTGTCCGTCACAAAAAGTTGTCTCCCCCCTCGATTTTCACAATTATACTGTTTTTAGGGTTCCGTGCCTTGATAAAAAAAAAACAAAATTCTAACTTATCTATAGGATCGATTTGTTTTGTTGTTTGTCTATCAGTCCGTATCGTATCGTTAATTGCGTGTTGAGAACTTCAGATGTGCAGACTCTCTTTCGGGTTCTCGTTTTGTATGGCCACTACACTACGCGCTGCGTTTAAATAGCACGCAGGTGTATAGTAATGCACGGACGGGCTGCAGGTGATTTTGTATCTACTAATAGGTACGAGCACAATCCGCGTAGAGTCTGTGTGCGTCTGAACTGAACACTCTCTAACTGTGACCCTTAGTAACGTTATTTATTTATATATAACTCTTTTTAGTTTAGTATCAAAGCATTCGTATTTATTTTTTAACAATTACTCGTTTATTTTTAGATTCTTCTGAAGCATGTTCTTCGTCACATATCCATCCGGAAATAGAAGAAAGCCAAGCACATACTTTATCGGATGTCCATCCAGAAATCGAGGAACCCCAAGTCAACGATTCTGATATATCTGCAGATTGTAATATAATTTCATCAGATAGAGGAAATTTTGGTGACAATTTAACTGAATGCGAACGAAAAATAATTTTTAAATTGGGTCCATTTAAACCACAAGGACCATTTCCAAAAGTTTCAGAAAATAACCGACCTTTTTCGGCTTATTATTATTCATATTTCAATCAGGCAGGCATAAAAATTATAAGACCATGGTTATGTTATTCTAACGTTTTAAACAAACCGTACTGTCACTTCTGTTGGTTATTAGCAGATCGTCAAAACAAATCGTACTCCTCTGCTTGGGTTAACGGTGTTTCGGTTAGAAGCAATTTCACACAAACTATTCTTGACCATGAAAAGTCACAGCAGCATATTAGTGCCTCACTCTCTTATAATAATTGGTTGCAAGGAAATACCATCGATACTCTATTGAAAAGTGAAATCGATAGTAAAATTACATTCTGGAGAGATGTACTGCATCGTATAATTAATGTTATAATTACTTTAGTATCTTGTAATCTACCTTTGAGGGGGCATGATTCTGATTCTGGCAATTTTATGGCAATTTCACGTCTGCTATCTAACTATGATGCCACTTTAAAAGAACTTCTTCTAAAACCGAAAGGTGAAATAAATTATTTAAGCCCTACGATTCAAAACGAAATTATTAGTTTGCTTGGTACCACCGTTAGGAACAATATTATCTCAGAAATTAAAAAAGCTCCATTTCTGACAATAATTCTGGATACAACACAAGACTTGTTAAAAATTGACCAACTATCTGTAGTTTTTCGATATATCTCGGTTACAGAAAATGATGATAATGTGCCTAAAGAAATAAAAATCTGTGAGTCCTTTTTAGGATTTATAGCAGTAACCGATTGCAGTGCTGCAGTTCTGAAAACTGTCATTTTAAATTTGACTAAAGAATATGGAATTGATTTGACTAAATGTAGAGGACAGGGATACGATGGAGCAAATGTTATGTCGGGTGTGTATGGAGGATTACAAACCCTAATAAAAGAGCATGCTCCAAATGCCGATTATGTTCATTGTGCTGCGCACGCTTTAAACTTGGTTTTGAACGATGCTGCGAGACATGTTCGTGAAGTATCGACTTTTTTCGATAATTTAGAAAAAATATATACTTTTTTTGGCAATAGTATAAAACGCTGGGCTATGCTAAGTGACGATTCATCTGAAAAATATTTGATTACCCTTAAAAAGGTATGTCCTACCAGATGGTCTTCTAGGAACGACGCTTTATTAGCAGTAAAGAAATTTTTTTTACTAATCATGAAAACTTTGTACCAACTAAATTTAATTTCAAATAAAAAAGATGAACGTGAAGAATGTAAAAGTATAATTAATATTTTAGAGAGTTTTGATTTCTTAGTGCTCGTTACATTTTTTTCTTCACTATTTGAAATTATTAATCCTGTTTCTAAAGCTCTACAGCATGAAAATAATGACTTACAGAAATCTAGTATTTTATTAAGTAATCTTTTAAATAGACTGTGCCAATTAAGAAATCAGAATTCATTTAATAGTTTGCTAAATGAATCCAAAGATTTAGCAAAAGAGTGGGGGGTAACAACTGTTTTTAAAAACAGTAGGCGAAAGATAACGAAGCGTTTTTTTGATGAGTTATCACAAGATGAGAGAATTTCCGACCCGGAATCCTATTTCAAAGTCAATGTATACTATTGCTGCTTAGATATATTAATTTCTCAAACTAAAGAAAGATTTCAGAGCCTTTGCAACCTGAGTAGTATATTCGAAATATTACAACCGGAGAAACTCCTATCTTCTTCAAGCGAAGAGATATTAAACGCTTCCGGAAAACTGTCTGCTAAATACAGTAAAGACATCTCACTTAATCTTTGTGACCAATTAAAGGCTCTAAAAACATGCTTAAATTCTGAAATTAAAAAAAAATATTCCATTAAAGAACTCATTGAATTATTGCTAGTAAAATTCAATAGTCTTGCATCCAGTTTTCCCGAGGTAATCACAGCATGCTTTTTATTCTTGACCCTTCCAGTTACAACCGCAACGGCAGAAAGAAGTTTTTCAAAATTAAAACTAATAAAAAATTACTTAAGAACTTCGATGGGACAAGAACGGCTGTCAGACATCTCACTATTGTCCATAGAGGCAGAAACTTTAGAAAAACTAAAATCATCATCAGCCATAAATGATTTAATAAATCAGTTTGCCGAAAAAAAGGCAAGGAGAGTGAATATTTAAAATTCGATTTTTATTTGTAAAATGGGTAAATTATGTGATAAATAAATATTTCTTCTCACAATATTTTTTTTCTTTTGTGAAAAATCTTTACCTCCATATAAGGGCCTCCAAAAAAATTTTTATACGGGGCCCCGACAAGGCACGCTACGCCACTGGTCGGCTCACTCGAGGTAGTACCACCCTCTCGCAGAAAACCGACGTGAAGTAACAGTGCTTGCATTGTTGCGTTTCGTTCGGTCAGTGAGAGCGCCGGATAACCCACCTCCCCTCTCCCTCATCCCTTCTCCATTCCCCCTGCAAGTGTCTATGGACGGTGGTGATCACTTAACATCAGGTGACCCACCTGTTCGTTTGTCACCTATGATATAAAAAAGGGAAAAAAAACAACAATGTTGAAACTTCAATAATTAACGAATTATAGTCTATTTTCGACTCCTGGATGTACCAATAGTTTTAAGAGTTTTGTAAGTTGTGATTGTTTGTAGTATGGATGAGGGTGGCTTGTTCTCTTTGAACAAACTCTCAATTTAAAAAAGACACCTTAATTTAATGGACGTCTGAACAGATTGGGGTGATAACTAACTCTATTGAAGTTACAGGTTACAATTTTATACACCTTGGGTCTTTGGTAACCTTTCATACAACTTTCAGGATCCAATAAATGATGGAGGTCAATGGGACATGATAGTGAACTTGGTGAACAAGTATGGAGTAATGCCGAAGAAATGTTTCCCCGATTCTTTCAGCTCGAAGAAGAGTACTTATATGAATGCACTCATTAAAACTAAGGTATGATCGATGTCATATTTTTTTGTATGAAATTTTGTGTGTTTAAGTAAGTTGTGAGACTTATGTATTACTACAGGTGAAAGGTTAAACACTGGCAGTATTCTATGATATAATAATTCATGGTCACATTTAACATATAAAATAATAATATCAAAACAAATACTAATAAACAACAACAAGGGAACCTTAGTTAAAGTTTGTACTAAAAATTTCAAAATTATGGAAACAAACCTAGGTTGAATGACAAAATCTACGAGCGGCGACCCGGAGTTAATAACTTTCGATAATAAAACGGACAATAAACCCTTTTTTTGTTCAAACTTCGAAAAATTATCCTTTGTTAGTTAGTCGTTGATCCCACGTTTTTTCATGTTTCACTTTCACTTCGACCGACCGTCACTGACACTGTGCTTTAACAAAGACGCATACGCATATAAATTTTGTATTTTTCTAGGTAATTAGGTCAAATATTAAGCACGAATTTTTTTAATTGATTTATAACGACAATGCAGAGTATCCTCCATAAATATTGCTACTGTCTAAACTTTCACCTAGAATATTTTTAATTGTGATGAATAGGTTATAAAAGGGCATCATGTGTAAGTTAAACTGGGAAACCAGTTAGTGATATTATATTAGTAGCATTTTATCTATCTATTAATTTGTATGGGTCAACAATATCTATATATTAATATGTGAAGCCTAAACTTTGTATCCCTTTTTAACGGAATTGCGCGAACGGATGAACGTGAAATTTGGCATAGTTAAAGTTTATATGGAGGAGAAGTGCAGAAAGCTATTTATTTTATATAAAATGCATTAGAAGTACATTAAATTAATTAAAATATGCATTACTCACACTAATGCTTCAATTTTACACAACATATACACACAGGTAAATTAAAAAGACAGTTTGGCATCCGTCAATAAAGAACTTCAAAAAAGGTTGCGAAAGAGGTTGCAATGCTCGACTGTATGTATTATTTTACTCTTACGTTCCAATTACCCTTTTTCATTCTACATTCAACAATGATATTAACGTTAATAAAATTCAAACTTTAAAAAATCAATGAACTATGGTCAAATGTCGACCTCTGGGCGCGCACTAGTAATAATATATTACACATATGAAAGTAAAGCTATTTACTAATAATGTTATATTATAATAATATACATTGACATACTGTAAATTAATTTTGTAGTACGCCAGTATCAAGACCATTTAATGTTACACTGACAATTTAACCAGTTAATGACCATTTAGTGGGTTTTTTAATTTTGCTTTTTTTCTGGCCAAATTTTAAAAGATGTAGCGTTAGGGTTGATAATAAATTCATACATTATTTTTAAATACTGGTATCATCGCCACGATTTAGCCAATTACAGTTTCAAATAATAACATATTTATGCACATCAATAAATATGTAGTGCTGTCTGTAAGTGTAATTTTTTTTTATAGAACGTAGATTATGACCTCACTTATCTTTTCGTTGTATATTTAGACAGATCTTTGGGAAATAAATGTCGTTCCTGAAACTGACTATTTGAATTTTTTATATATAATTGTTATAAAGACGGTATATGCTTTTAATTTCAGTTACGCGAATATGCAAAGGAACTGAGAGACAAAGTTGAGGCTAATTCGTCCGACGAAGAAATTCAAGAGGCTATTAGGAAACAAATCATTGTAATTTATAATATCGTCGCCACGTGTTTAGGTAACATTTGTGTTAATAATAATGTTACATGATATGATGGCTCATAACTACCATACAGTGCCCACCTAAGATCTATAAATTATATGGTACATTATACCAATATCATTTATAATCAGTTGTGTATATACTCTCTTCCCTATGGAAAGTGAAGGGAGAGGCCAAATTACGTTACTAGCTTTTGCTCGCGGCTTGATCTTTGTTTTTTCTTCCAAATAGAAGGTACCTTATATCACTTTCCGTGCTCCTGACCGTGTATGCAAAAATTCAAACTGATCGTTTGAATAGGTAGGACGTGAATGCGTAACAAACAAACTCACATTCGCATTTATAATATTGGTTACGATTTGGCTATCTTCCAAAAAAAAAACGTGTTTATAACCAAAAAAAATTGGTTGTCTGTCTATAAACCTAAAGGGGATTTAGCTCTCAAGTGCAGCTTACAGAACACATCTATAGGTGCTTCATAACAGATTTTTAATTTAAGTGTGGTAGATCACCAGCCGGACTTAGAAAAAGCCGTACCACTATTTTATAGTTTCTGATATTTTTCTTCACGGAATGCTTCGGCTCAACGTACGAATTCGGACTACTTACTGTCTATGGACGCGATGCCTGAATACTATCTGAGGCGGCATCGCTGGAATATATACGTATATATAAGTTATTATAGAGCCACGCTGAAGCTACTACTGGTTTCAGCAAGAATGGGTCAGCTCGCCCGGGGTAGTACAACCCTCCCACAGAAAACCGACGTAAAGTTACTTGCAAGCACTGTTGTGCTTGCATTGTTGCATTTCGTTCGGTCAGTGAGAGCGCCGGAGACCCACCTCCCCTATCCTCTCCTCTCCCCCTCCCACCCTTTCCCCAAAACACAGGCTGGCAACGCACTCTTGACTTCCCTGACTGTTGTTAGTGTCTATGGACGGTGGTGATCACTTAACATCAGATGACCAACCTGTTTGTTTGCCTGCTATGTCAAAAAAAAAGGTATAAAAATAGAAAAAACAATTATGAGTCGGGGAGAGAGCAATAATTACAACCATTCTCCGTATCTCCATATCTAAAGTGATTCTGTTAGAATCGGGGGTAGGGCAACTACAACCATTCCTCGCTCCCCCATATCTAAATTGTTTCGATTAATCTCGGAGGAGAGGTCAGTTACAACCTTCCCCTATGTCCTCTTCAGTCTGCTCAATAACAACGGTTGATGCTAGACTATATTGAATAAAACTGTTGACCCAAGTGCTTATAAGGAAGTCTTTATTCTAGGTACACCGCCAGACAAATTCACATTCGAATTCTACAACAAAGATAAGGCGTATAATAGTTTTGGTTCAATGACACCTCTAGAGTTTTATAACACACACGTCCGTCCATTATATAACGTCGATGATAAGGTTAGTTGATTATGATTATTGCATAATTCGTTTATTAATACTGGCCACTACCTAAATAGACTTCCATAATAATGACACTTTATTTAGTCTATGGCTCTTGTATTCTCTTTCCTATATCTAATGACATTTGTTTTTTTACAGATAAAAAATCATAAAACATTTTTTTTGTACTCATAAAAAAAAGATTTAAGATTTTGGCAGGATCCTAGACTGTTATGTAGTAGGTTTTAGCTTTATTCATAAAGTTGCGTTATTTGACTCCATATTATGTAAACATTGGTGGTATTTTTACGTAATGTGGCTTGGAAATGGTGGATAAATGAATTGGGTTACAGATAATAATAACACGAAACATGAATTCTGAGATGTCACAAAAACTACCCGAAAAATTCTAACAAAGGAGCTTTTTTTTAACACTAAAATTATCACAATCTAATAGTGAATATAAATATATAATAAATATTAGCAGATTATGCTCTGATTTCTTAATCTTAATAACATTGAAAATATAGTCCACAGATAATAAATATTAACAGACTGTGTTCTTTTTTTATTTATCGACTTTAAAAAGGTTGTCAATTCAGTTTTTAAAACCGACTTGCAAAATATTTTTTTATTGGAAAGGGAATTTTTTCAAAGAGGTCCCATTTTAATGTTATTCGCACTGAACCTTGGATTTCTATGATACGTCAGGGAATTCTTTCTAAATCGAATAAGAAATGTATAGTCTATATCTATCTATCTATCTATATAGTTCATATATGGGTCGGTTTATGTGAATCCAAGACTAGGTATATACTTAACTATAGCCAAGTACGTTCTTATGCATTTTTTTAAGCTCTATACTTGTTCGTAATAATATTTGATTCTTTACTTATCAAAATTAGCTAAATCCAATTTTAATCGTTCATATAACATGTCTAATTTTTTTAAGATTACCACTTTTATACACCGAGAACGAAGATCAAGTTTTGGCCACTATAATGTTTTTATATTTTTTTCCATTTTCATATTTTACATGTTACATTTGAAGAGCTTAAAAAATAACGTTAAATATTAGGAACGGCTAAAATTGGATTTAACTAATTTCGGAATCTTTACAACTCATTTAATACATAATACACATATAACAGGTATCACTAGATTGTTTTTTTTAAATTCCTAACAGAATCAATTTTTCACAGACGATGAATTTATACGGATAGTTCTGTTTTTGTCGTATTTTTTATCGATATATTATGCCTATCCAGGTATGTTTAGTAAATGATCCACGGGCAACAAATCCGTTTGGGAATCTGTACACTCTCCAGTGCCTCGGGAATATGGTCGGAGGTCAGCTCACTGCTTACAACAATCAACCGATAGAAGTTCTTTTGAAGTACGTATATTTACTAGAAATGGGAATTATTAGCCGATTTATCCATAGCTCAATCTCTTATTCTTAATGTGTTATTGTAATTTCTTGTCGGGGACAGCGGCTGAAGTAAACACCATATTTTTATTACAATAACGGGCAGTTCGGGCAATATACTGTACGGGACCACACGAATCATTATATTCTTGAGAATTCGATGTACGTCAGCAAAAACTTAGATAATCTGGATTTTTTAGGTAACACTGTTAGATTGTATAACAAAGTCCCAAAACACATTACCGATTTGCCAGATAGTAAGTTCATGTGTTATGTACAGGACGGATCAATATGTGAACGATGGCGACGTCTGGACGTGACACCTCTCTCTGTGCATCCACTAAAAACTAAAAAATATATATGCTAAAAAGATGTACCAGATCGAGTTTCTTGCCGGTTTTTCTCGACGACTGGGTTGTTTTCCAAACCGGTGGTAGTTTCGGCGTCAATAAGCGCCTTATTAGGGCCTAAACTGAATAAAGTATTTTTGATTTGATTTGATATCGTATGATCCACCTTTTTTCTTTATGCTATTTGAAGTAAATTAACTAATTTACGAGTTTAATTAGTTATAATGGTTTAGTGGTGGTTTTGGACAGTATCAATGGACGTAAGTTCGAATTCTACATTGACCTTTTTTTAAATTATAGTGCAGTAAAGGATAGTATTCAAGGCGGTGAAGCTGTCTGGTTCGGATGTGAAGTTTCCAAACGCTTTGAAAGGAAAAACGGTCTCGAAGATTTAGATGCGTAAGTATTAATTAACTTGTTGTAGGTGGTAGAGCCACACTGAAGCTATTACTGGTTTCAGCATGAATGTGTCGGCTCGCCCGGGGTACTACCACCCACCCACAGATACACCGACTTGAAGCAACAGTGCTTGCATTGTTGCGTTTCGATCGGACAGTGAGAGCGCCGGAGGCTCCCCTCTCCTTCCAAACACAGGCTAACAACGCATTTGCGACTCCCCTGGTGTTGCTAGTGTCTATGGACCGTGGTCATCACTTAACATCAGGTGACCCAGGGAAATAAAACAATTAAAGTTTGTGAAGGTGGTGAGTGCATCACTCAAAACTATTAGACAGATTTCGAGCAATTATTTTTAGTTTTACTTCTTATATATTTGGCCCTTATCTAAAAACTAGCGTCTGCCCGCGTGAAATAGTTACTTTGGGCTAAACGCTAACTTTAACTCGCGACTTTGTTTACGTAGAAGGTGAAAATATTACATTTTAAAATAATACGTACCTTAACCTCGATTTTGAAATATTCTTCATTGTTACTCCGTTCCTATTGGTCTTAGCGTGATGATATATATTCTATTGCCTTCCTCAATAAATGAGTTATCTAACACTGATTTTTTTAACTCGGACCAATAGTTACTGAGATTAGCGCGTTCAAGTAAACAAACTACAGTTTTATAATATAAGTATAGATTATTTCGACTTATGGAGTGTTAAAATTTCTAGTAAAGTAGGTTTTAGAGGCTGAAGGAAGGTGAACAATTTTTCGAATTATCGAGATTCAACACAGATAGACTCTACTGTATATATTTACCTTTTTTTAAAAATCATTTTACAGCATGTCTTACCGTATACATGACACGCAACTTTTAAAGTAAAACTTCTTTTGAGACGGTGTGAATCGAATTTTATGAAAACGAAAAAGATATCTTTGCTATAAATGTATATCTAGTTTTTGGGCTGTGAGAGAATGAGATAGTATGTTTTTAATCATGTCGAAATATATACAAAGAGAGAGAGAGACACGTTGAAATGTATAGCTCATTATTTTCTCTTGGATCCTAGTGAATATCACACACTTTTTAAAATTATTCTTTGTTGTGTTTTATTAACATTGTTAATATATATTAGAATATTACAAAAGAATATCGAAAACGAATGTTTGCCAACAACATATTGTATTTATCCCATTCTCTTAAAAATTATTCAGAATACTAACTTTCACTTCCACCGCATATGTAAATCACACTTTTTATTTTTAAAACATAAGCCACTATGTCCTTACTCTCTGAACCTCGCCACATATCTCTCATTCATATGGCGTCGTCCCGCTGTCGCCGTTCGCCAATAAAAATGCTCTCCTTACCATATATTAATAGAGTTTTTGGCAGGATCTTGGAATGTCATCTAGTCAATTAATATTTTATTCATATACTTGTGTTATTTTATTCTATACTAGCCGACCCGTGCCCACTTCGTTGGGCGGTAATACGTAAGCGTGGAATGGTTATTTTGCGCAAAAACGCAGCGGAAGGTCTGAAAAGGAAAAAAAAACCTCGATTTTGCCTATAACCTTCCCTGATAAATGAGCTATATAACACTGAAAGAATTTTCCAAATCGGACTAGTAGTTCCTGAGATTACCCCTTACAACATCACAAACTCTACCTCTTTATAATATTAGTATAGATTATCGATAATATAATTAGTTAATAGCTTCTGCCCGTGACTTCGTACGCGTGGAATGGTTATCTTGCGCTAAGACGCAGCGGAAGCTCTGAAAAGGAAAAAAATACCTCGATTTTGCAACATTCTTCATTGCTGCTCCGCTCCTGTGTGTCTTATATGTATGATATATAGCCTATAACCTTCCCTGATAAATGAGCTATATAACAATGAAAGAATTTTCCAAATCGGACCAGTAGTTCCTGAGATTACCCCTTACAACGTCACAAACTCTACCTCTTTATAATATTAGTATAGATTATATAATATTGATGCTGGTTTACGTAATATAGTTTGGCTATTGTTCATAAGTGAAATGGATGGGAAATAATACCGTTGTTACTTGCAACAAAAACTCCCTAGAAAGTTCTAACAAGACGGCCACCACATTGTTAGTACATTGAAATGATCACAGTAATTATATAGTAGAAAATTGGTTACCAAACATAAGAAAAAGAAAGAAGAATATATTAAAAAGACTAAACAACTTTAAAGAGATTTATTAACAGCCAGGATTACCGGCTTGTGTTCAACACCGAGGTACAGATAGGGCTCGAAAAGGCGGATCGACTGTTATACGGCGACTCTTGTATGACACACGCGATGGTCTTCACAGCCGTTGGCACTGATGTGAGCCTTACCTTTTTTTTATTTTAACAACTAATCCACTTTATACAACCTTTTTTATATAGTGATTCGTTTTGGCTCCTCCAGCCAAATATTGTTATCTACACTGAAAGAAAGCCCTGTAATTTTTAAGACCCTAAACTGTAATTCTCATAGTTTTTTTCATTTTAAAGTTTGTTCTTACACAATAACAGGAATTTGAGATTTTTTTTATTATATAGAATGATGTTGCTGATGTATAAATAAAAACTCCTAAATAATTTTGTTTAAGAACTTAGATTCGTAAAATAATGTAACTGTATTACATTATACTTTTTTGATGAGTGTATGATAGATTCTAAATAATATTTCCTAAAAATGACACTAATCTAGTAGACCATATTAGATGAAGTGACGATGTGTACCAATAATCGTGAGAAATTGTTAACTTTTCATCAATATTGTAAAGGCTAAAGTAACCTATTTTTATTTAATAAAGGAAGCATATATACCGATGATATGGTGAGTCCCCCATCCGAAAAGGATAGAGAGGTTTTTATTAAATTGAACTAAAACAAAGAGGTTTTTATTAAATTGAACTAAAACAAAGGGTAAATTACAATTTTCAGGAACAAGGCAACCCGCTAAAATACCGCGTAGAGAATTCTTACGGCGACAAGGAATATGATAAAGGATACCTTCTGCTCACAGAGCGTTGGTTTCGAGAATTCGTTTTTGAGGTAAGTTACATCGACTATATTTAAAACGCCAGGTTATAATTGGTGGGAACAATAAGTTGGGGGAATTTTTTAGGGGAAAATTTAGGGACCATAAAATATTTTTTTTGGAAGGGAAATTTAGTGATTCTACATTTTTTTAAATCTGTGGAATAAATCAATTATTTCATCCGATTACAGATTGTAATAGATAAGAAATATCTAGCAAAAGAGGTGCTCGACGTGAACAATCTGAAGCCTATAGTACTGCCGGCGTGGGATCCGATGGGAACTTTAGCTTGTCCACTCTGTACACAGTAACACCCACTCCAGTAACATTATTTTAGAAGTATGTATGAGTGAAGCGATAAAACTGTGCCTTTTGCTAAATAATAGAGGCATATAAAATCAAAAACAGCTAAGTGCCAAATTTGCAGGAAACGAAAAAAATGTTTATCTATTCTCAGAGTTGGAGTTTTACTTATATTCAAAGTTTAAATTTTAGGGAGTGGCATAGGCTATTGATTTTGCCTACTTATGGCCATCAGCTCTAAAAAAGAAGTTCAAGAAATTAAAAAATGCGATAATTCCTTAACTGTATTTTATTCTTACTTTACTTCTTATTTGATGATTTGGTTGTACTTAAATGTATTTGATCTCAAAATCAATTTTAAAACGAAAATGAAAAGGCTGTATTTTATTTCTTGTAGGAATTAAATGATGATTTGCAACCAATAAGACTAGATGGCTCCATACTCAGTTCATTTTTAGAACTTGTGGCACTTAGCTGTCTTTGATTCTATATGCCTCAATAATTTAATTCAAAGAATTCTGTATGAAACGGAATATTACTATAAAGTATAGTTGTCAATTTTAAAATTCATAGTATTACACTTATCCGGTTTGTTATGCAAAATATCTATACGTTTTATTTTGAGTTTTCACTTTTTTTTAAATATAATTGCACGTTTTGATAATATGTAATAACAGTAAGAAATAATTCATTAAATAAATTTCTCATACGACATCTTGATTTATATTACAAATGTAGAGTTTCGTATCAAACACTAATTCGAATGCTAATTTACCAAAATGTAACAAAAAAATATCTCTAAATCATATAAAATTATAAATTGTTCTATCTACCTTCAATTTATCCTCTTAACGATAATTAACTTAAATTGACCGTACTTAAACTTTATAAAAACCATAACGGATATAATTATAAGAAAATGTGTTCATTAAGTTACCATTGTTAACATGATCGTAACTGTAATTTAACTTGTAATTGATAATATAAATTTTTATGAGGCATGTTTTATTCTTTTTATCCTATTCTTGATCTACTCTCTTCATCAACATATCACTTTATTTTATATTAGGTGACTGTTTAAAGGGTGACACGGTTCAATCGTGCGATAGTTAATGGTCACATTTAACATATAAAATAATAATATCAAAACAAATTATAATAAACCACAAAGAGAACCTTAGTTAAAGTTTGTTCTAAAACTTTTAGCATGAGAACGATACTTATAAACATAAAAAATCACACCTAGGTTCATTGAACAAAACTGAAGGGCCACCTTTTTAAGGTTAATCATTACGTAACTGCTTATTGACCAAATGCCGCACGGTCCAACAAAGGGAAGCGAGGCGCGGGCCGAAGTGTGTGATTCATTGCGTCGGTAATAATTAGGTCAAAATATTAATCACCTATTTTTTAAATTGATTTAAAACCAGAAATGACTACTCAGGAACCCCTTTGAATACGACTCTTTCACCGTTCAGCCGGTATATTTTCCGGTTTAATGGTTTCAGCATGAATGGGTCGGCTCGACCGGGGGTAGTACCACCCTCTCACAGAAAACCGACGTGAAGTAACAGTGCCTGCATTGTTGCGTTTTGTTCGGTCAGTGAAAGCGCCGGAAGCCCACCTCCCCTCTCTCTCGCCCCTTCTCCATTCCCGCTGCAAGTGTCTATGGACGGTGGTGATCACTTAACATTAGGTGACCCATCTGTCCGTTTGCCTCCTATGATATAAAAAAAAAGTATATACAAAGTATTGCTATTAATTTATTTCAATTTTGTTATTACTTTGTAAATTGAGTTAATCCATGAAAATTGATTATTATATAATTATTATTTCCATGTTCAAACTATGTTCTGAATAATTAAATACAAAAGAGTAGCCATATATACCAATAGAAAATTCATTCTTTATTTATTTTATTTGGTATTTGGCAATCAATCTTTTAGATTATTACTGATATTGTATGGTAGGTAACAATATTAAGTGTCTTGTAATAATATCAATGTTCTAACACGATGGTGACTTTCCTGTTAGAATTTTCCAGTTTTTTTGTACATCTGGGAATGTGTGTTCCGTGATACTATGTCCCATCTGCTTCACTTGTACAAAATAACCGGGCTATATTACGTAAAATACCACCAATATTACAAAATACAGAGTCACCTAACACAAGATTATAAATAAAATATAAAAGTCACTATATGACATACCAACAAGATCCTACCAAACACTCCCTAATTGATTTTTGTTAGCACATGAACAAAAACACCAATCGTAGCGCGTGACGTCACAACGCTTGAGACATTGCTCTGACGTTTATATTTTGACATTCGTCTACAGAAAAAAGTTTGGATTAGTATGGTAATACATCAACCGAACACCTACGACCATCATTGCTGTTTTAGAGGAAATACTTAAAAATACTAATAAAACATATTTTTCATATGAAAATAAAATTATCGTATATTTCTTTACTATGAACCTTATTTTAATTATCGTTCACTCTTGTTTAACATCATATGTTGTTATTTCATATAATTTTTAATGAATAATTTTGATTAAAATTATCTCACTCATCAGTTTACGTTACTCAGATGAATTTTTCAATTTTAAAAAATAAATAATATTCAATGTGTTTCAAATTTAATAAATGTTTTTATAAATGCCTGGATTTCATTAAATCATTATTGAACAAAAATGTTTTCACAGTTGCATTTAATACAATTCCTGATTGAACAGTTTGTAGCAAGATAGATATGTCTACTATTCAAAACGATATTAACCGAAAGGCATGTGTTAAAAATAAATAAAACAATTTAACTTTACAAACAATATTTATAAACTCTAAATAATATTACAAATATCTAACTATATCCTTTTGATCACCACATTGTTTTTTACTGTTCGGTTTATTTTGTAAAGTTCTCAAATATTTTAATTTCGCCCACACGCCTTGACACATTCTTATTAACCTTTTATCATGTGTTCTACTTGCAAAGGCTGCAACTTGTCTCACAATATGCCTTGATAAACGAAGGTTTCCCTTTTGAGCATATGATAATGCAGAATATAAGCAACTGCGTGCAGCTAGACCATCATCGCCGAGCATTTTTGAAAGCATGAACTGTCGTATTGATATACGACCTGCTTCTTCAGCCTGTAAAAATATGGTAATATAAGAAAAAATATACATTTTGTGTTTACCTGAGACATAAAGAATCACAACCTTAGATTTAGTTTATTATCAAATGAATACAGACTTGGTATTGTAACATAACTGGATAGGCACATCAGATGTAAAATGGGTATGAATGCATAGTCGTAACAAATTAAAAACAAAAAAAAGCGTGTATTAGAAGCTGTGCAAGATTCGACAGAAGATGCACAACTGCCACATATATTTCTAATATAAAACAGGAATGTCTGTGTCATGTTTTGAAAAGTTGGGCTTAAACCATTCCAACTCAATATTCAAGAGTCCTAATCTATTACTTACATATGGTTTTAAGATAACAGTATGTTTAAAGATCTGTTATAAATAGGTATAGGCAGCGACAAGTACCTACAATCACTTGGTTGCATGCCTGAATTCTACTCTATGAAATAAATTATAATGGTATGAGGACAAACCCAATAAAAAAAAATAAAAAAAAGTCCATGACATAAATGCAGCACAATTATAAACTAAAATATAATAACAAAAGCTATAAATTATATTATATAAAATTGTATAACTGATTTTATTTTTAAATAAGGTAATAAAATTGTAACTTAGATTATGTACTTGAAATTGTAATGCATAAACTGAACAAGACATTTATCACCTAAATATATATTTTTTTCAATTGGATTCACCTAAGAGCGGCATTAACAAAAAAAGTTTCTATTGTTAAAATTTTAATTGAACCATATGCACACAACCCTTTTTTCATTGTTCTAAAGTTCATTAGATGAAACTTTTAAATTATAATAACAGGTAACAAATATTCTCAGCACTTTTTGAACATATAGAAATAAGTCCTAGTGTTGCCATTAATGCAAAGAAATACCTTTTTTCATTTTTTATTACAATTTCAAGATCATATTTCAACACCTATAAGGTGGCAAGTGATAAAAAACGGTAATATGAGATCGTCACTATTTCACAAGTGACAACAATTTTATAATTGGTACTTACACAATCCTCAAAATAATCCCCCAAAGCAGAGTAGGCTCCCCCTAGTGTTGACAGCCACGAAAATGCATTTTCTATTTCTACTCTAGTCCATACTAATCTGAGGATTCTTTCATTCCTGAAAAGTATGAAATCAGATAATTTATACAAATTTACACAATGCATGTCATGTAAATAGTTAACCCAATAGCCCACATGAAATATTTTGTAGCACCCTTACTAGATAAGGCTTATTGAACATAACATTTGGGGGCTCAGACCTAAAAGTGGATTATGCCAGTAGAGGTCCTCTATTCAAATTAAGCTCATCCAATCTGAAGTAGTGAGTCCAACTTCTTGACCTCTGGTGAGTAAATAACAAAAGTTATTCTCCCACCACTAACAGATGGTGCCACCTTAAGTTAAGTACCCCGTCTATACTCTGAAATACTAATACTGAGTAAAGCCTACATTAGAGGTTACTATGAACAAGTAAAACAAATTGAAAATCAACAAAATGAAGCAACATGACGATGCAATGATGAAAATGAAAAAGGTACTAATAGCAAAATTAAAAGAAACTTATACAGCTAACAGGTACTCTATTTTAACAATATTGATATAGGAATATATTGCATTATATATAATCACCAGATGCATAATACATTGGTTATAAATCTTTAAAAAAAATATAAGAAGTTCATAAAAAATAATTAATCAAACATATGGAGTAATAATATATATTATTATAGGATTATACTGCGGTAACTAAATAAATCAATAGCTTTACGCCTCCAGTAATACAATGGTGTTACACACTCAAGACAATTTTACCACAATAACATTTTATTGTTTATAATTGACTAACTATAGTCAGGAGTCATCAATATATTGCAGTATAGCTACATATTAAAACATTGTAGAAAGTAGTAACAAAAAAATGGAACAGAAAGGCATATTTATACCTAATCTTTGTAATTTTATTTATACTTACCAAGAATAATCAATAATTTCTCTATCTGGTGGTTCCAAAATTAATTTTAAATATACAGTGCCCTTTATAGAATTTGCAGTAAGTTCTCTTAAATATGATACCACATTCGATCTGTAAATATTCGAATTAACACATTCCTTGACGAATGGTTGCAAAAATAATGCACTGGTTGTCAACTTCAACATTCTTTTCTTTCCCTTAATTATATTTATGTCCCAAACGTCTCCGCTTTTAACACTTAAGGATTCATAAATCGCATCGTCAGGAACCACAAAATAATTATCACAAACGCAGCAAACAGTAAACGGACTGCGAAAAAGGTGTATTTTAATTATTGCCTGCATTTAGAGGTTATGTATAAAATTGTTCCCAGATATTTCCTTTACGTTTAATAGAAACGTTCACAACGATAATAGATTATGTATACCTTTAACAATATTACTATGAAAAATAAATATCAGTTTACATAAAAATGAGAATTCACATGACACTGGATATGACAGTATTTTAGAGGAGGTTATTATCAGTTATCAAAACACCACAGTGTTACCAACATAGATAAGATACTATATACTGAGAGTTACCAACTCTCATGAGATATATATACCCTTCAAGATAAAGTCAAAAGCCTCTTGAAATTACAAGAGTTACTTGAAAATCCCCCTATAATAAAAGAATAATTAACAGACTTAAGTTGACAGAAATATTTAATTAATCTTTAAATCATAACTAATTACTGCCATTTATATAAAATAAATGCACTTATTACTTTTAAAATTTCTACACGTGCAACTTTTTAGATATGTTTTTTGTTAAAATGATTCCAAAAAAATTGTAAAATTTAAAGTAATTGCGCTAAGATATTTTTTTATAATTATTCGCTACTCAATTAGAGCTGAGTAAATCCTTTAGTAGTAACAATATCGACTTAAAATAACATATACTTCGTTTCGACGATAAAGCATCACTATAAAAAGATATAAGGTTCAGATTTCAGCTAATTCAACAGTTATCGAGCACAGACTCTTTGTACGACGTGAACAATGCCAATCTAAAGCAAATGTTCTATACGTAAATTCGGTATAGTATATAAATATAAATTAAAATCTATCAACAACGAATATACAATTCAAGATTTAATTGAGTAGGGAAGAAACTACTGTTAAAAGTTAAAAAATGCTCATGAAACGCGTCAAAGAAAAGAAAAGTGACTCGAATCAAACTGTGACCACTTCTCTCTATCTAATTGCTAATTCCGAATATATTTGTATAAAAGCAACAAAATTGGGAAAAAAGACAGAACTCTGCGCCATCTCGCCCAAGTTAAGAAACACTTATCACGAAGATAAGGCGTCGTCTTTTATTACATATTTATTATATATATTACACACAGTTACCATGTATTTAGAATACAACAATAGAAAGTCTTCTCAGAAGGTTTCAGCATGAATGGATCGGCTCCACCGGGGTAGCACCACCCTCTCACAGAAAACCGACGTGAAGTAATAGTACTTGCATTGTTGCGTTTCGTTCAGTCAGTGAGAGTGCCGGAAGAACACCTCCCCTCCCCTTCACCCTTCCCTTACTCCCCCTCTACCCCAAGACAGGTTGGCAACGCACTTGCGACTCTCCTGGGGTTACAAGTGTCTATGGACGGTGGTGATCACTTAACATCAGGTGACCCACCTGTCCGTTTGCCTCCTATGATATAAAAAAATCAGTGTGTGATAAAACAAAAGTAGTATAAAGTAACTAGCTGACCCGTGCAACTTCGCCTGCACCAAATCGGTTATCACCGGTTTCAATTGTATTAGGAAAAACCTAAAACCCGATTGCAGACACACATACAGTTTCCAATAGTGAATTCAAACTATATGGGACTCACTCAAACATATACCCAGATAGTATGTGAGAAATCTTTTAAAATAAGCCTAGAACCCGTTCGTAACATTATCTATCGGGTTCAATTAAGATAAAAACTAACCTACATATATTGGCGGTAATCTAAAAAAAAGCTTGAGGGGTCTATGGACCCCCGGTTGGAACGAAGTTCCTTTCCCTTTTTTGTAGACGTTTACTATATAGTCAGTATAGTTTACATTATAAAATATCAAGTTGATAGAGTTAAATTGTAAATTAAACGTTAAAATATATTTATAAAATAAAATAATGAAAAATTAAACAATGTGTGATCTCGGATAACCAAGTTAATAAAAGTAAATTTATCAATAGGTAATCCTTGAGTCGGTTTGCTATTGAAATTAAAATTTTGTCTGTAGACATTATATATACTCTCTCTCTCTCTCTCTTTTTATCTGTCAGGACACCTAACCTACTGTACATAGTTTCTGCACATACACAATACGTAAAAATAAAATTAAATAATTATCTCTACCACTTACTTTATCATAACTATCTTCTACTTGTATTCATACTTTTTCACACTCCATTGTATTGACGAAAAATATAAATATGAAAAAGATATGAGCAACGCGTCAACTGTCTTTGCCTATAACTATTCATCTAAGAGCTAGCAACGGCTTCGAGAGCGATTTTAAATAAACCAGTTTTTTTATATAAAACTATCTTCCGAACAACGTGCGGGCTACTTGGCTGCCGGTAAACGTTGCGTTTATTAGTGCATATCGAACCTTAACGGGCAAAGATATTGATTTTTAAATAATTTTCGAATGTTTTGTTTTTCCCTAGCTTTGAAACGCCACTAAAACATCAAATTTGTATTGCCACAGATTTTTATTAATACCAATAATGTGTCAGATGTAATTTTTTGTAAATAAAAAAAGTAAGTCAGCGATAATTGTATGTATTCATGTATTCAAATGCATGCATGTAATCAAAATGGCGTCACTCCCAAGTCATATGTTTACGTTTAATGCTTTTTTTTTCATTGTTTACGGTGAAATCATAATATCATAATGGTTAATAAAATGAAATATGTTGCAATGGAAAAAATAAAATGGTTTGAAATTAATTAGTTTTATTTATAAAGAATATCATCAGGCATATTATTGTCAATAACAAAAATATCTGGCAGTGATAAATTCATGTTTTTAATAACGTTTAAAAAGAAAGTTTTACTGAAAAAAAGTTTCCTAATCAATATTTTTACCTGTAAAGGTGTGATGCGTATTAATAAAGATAACGTTTCGTGGCTACCAGGTGTCCTGCACCTTGTTTGGAAGAGCATAACGAAAGATATATCAAAGAACCAGCTTTTCTAAAATTTGTATTCTTCCGACGTTACTGTTTCTTGTACTAACTTTTTTACGTCCATTGCAAAATGTATTGACGACTTAATATAATGACAATGACATGATACATTTTTCTTTTTCTTTTTAGCCAGGTGTAAATAATGAAACAACAAAGAAAATATAGATATACAAAAGAGTCTATCTATCTTTTAAGGATAGCCCACTATACTCATTATGTTCTAAAAAGAGATTACATACAATTCTAAAGCTATTTAGACGTATTGGGTTGGATTTACATATAAGGATAATTGTTGGACATGTCGGAAAAAGTCAAGCCGCCTCAGAGTTTTCATCGAAAACGCTGCCTAATCCATTTGAGATATAAACCTTAAAGAATTTCGTGAAAATCGGTCTAGTAGTTTTTGCGTAAATTTCTTCTCTCTTATGTTTTCTTAAAAGTAAAATAAACAGACACACGAATGTGATATATATGTATGTATTACATATATATGTAATACATATATATATATATATATATATATATATGTGTAAATGTTATACCGGTGTATAAACTAATACCATACCAACTTTCGTCAAAATCCGTTCAGTAGTTTTTGCGTGAATCCTGTACAAACAACAGACAAATAGACAGACAACAATTTTAAAAACTGTAGAAATGTGTTCTGTCTCTGATTCTAAGCCCTCCCAGTGTATTTTTTCTTTAAAATATTTAATGTACAGATTTCGTCCCGTTAGCCTTTTATTATATGTATAGATTATTATATATTGGCGTTAGACTATTTACAGTCTGCATCAAACTTTTTGACCGTTCTGAATATAGATATGCAGGACACAAAACTATATATAAATACTTATTGTATTATATGCATAAAATCGTGACACTTAAGGATAGCAAAATGGCAATTTTAGATTCCACAATAATATTTTAACTCCGTTTTGTATTAATTTTATGATTATATTATACGCTAGTCCAAACATACGGCATATTGAGAGCGGCCAAAAAGATTGACAAGGATTATACTCAGGGCCGTTGCTAGGGATGCATTGTGGGGCGATCTCCTACCGTGAAATTACAATGTCCTACCTTTAAAATACCAAAAACTAAGATAAATTATCATAATTAAATTGTTTATTCATAGTTTGAGATACTAAAAAATTATAGCGATAGGTATTTAAACTTTTCCGAACATACCACAGTTTGTGACATTCGAGAGCAGGTCAAATTTTTTTATTTCCTTACTTGTATCCAATGTTGCCCTACCTCACATTCGACTCTAGCTACAGCCCTGATTATACTACGTGCAAATTACGCAGCTCGATAATACGTAACGCATAGCGATAATGTCCACCATGACCATAAACAAAACTTGGTGGCGACACAAGCATGTATGCAAGCAGCATAAAGCCCTCGCTAAACATTAACTTCAAAATTAATACCCACAAAGGCTTAGAAAAACGTTCACATACCTTTGTCGTTCGAATAATGGTGGTAGAGCCCTGCTGAAGCTATTACTGATTTCAGTATGAATGGGTCGGCTCGCCCGTGGTAGTACCACCCTCTCACAGAAAACCGACGTGAAGTAACAGTGCTTGCATTGTTGCGTTTCGTTCGGTCAGTGAGAGCGCCGGAGACCCACCTCCCTTCCACTTTCCCCTTTCCTTCCTTCCCCCCCAACACAGGCTGGCAACGCACTTGTGACTCCCCTGGTGTCCCTGGTGACACCCACCTGTTCGTTTGCCTCCTATGATATATAAAAAAAAATAAAAAATAATATGCCGACATTTTCTTTACCAAATTCTCTTGATCTGTGTTAAAACAGAGTACTTAGTTAACGTGCTAAGTCAATTGTCACGGAACCTGATAGTTCGTAACGCATAACGATAATGTCTTCCCGCATCTGCATTTAGTGTAACCATAGGCAAAACTTCGTGCCGATACACGCATGTATGAGAGTAGCTTGAGAATAAGTAGTATTCCCATACTTGCGTGACGAAGCATCGGCTACTTGCCGTAGTCCGGTGAAGCTGTAAAGACCTTGCCAGGTCAATAGCATAGTCAGTTCGAAAAAAAAAAAAAAATCGGCTACTTGCCGCACTAAAAACTAACCTCACAATTAATGCCGACAAAGGCTTAGAAAAACGTTCGCACACCTGTACCATTCCTATAATATCCCGAAATTAGCGTTACCAAGTTCTTTTGATGTCTGGAAAAACCGAGAGCCTAGTTATCGGGCTAAGTCTACGAAGTATCGAGCTGCGTGACGATAGATGCAGCACGATAACTGGGCTGGCGGTTTTTACACACTCACAGGAGTTTAGCGGACGCTAATGTTGAGTAATTAGAAAGACCCATTTGTAGCAACGTATAACCTGCGCCTTTATCGGAATGTTTTTTGACGTTAATTTTAGCCCGATAAGTAGTCGAAGCTTCGTTTCCCAGATTTGGGAGTCGCATAAGGTTAATAGTTTGGAAGTAAACAGTATAATTGTACCATCCTCATGTTTATTATAAGTTCCGATTTCACACCTTTCGATACAACGTACGGGCTCATTCTCACTGACACATCGTCTCTTCAGACATTGCAGCAATCCATACCTTGCTCTTGGCGACCTTTACACAATTTCTTTTAGAGTGGCGTCTTAAGGGCGCCAGCGTAACTTACCAGTTCTAATACAAGTTCGTTCATTTATATGCGATGTCGAAAATGTTTCTGAAATGTTTTTTTTAATGGTTAACCTGTACGAAAAGTCATGGAGTTTCAATGGTTTGGCCTGTGGAATATCAATACGTAGACCGTAGGTTCGAGTCCTAGTATGTACCAACGAATTTTTCGAAATTCGCTTACATTTACTAATTCAAATATGTATGTGGGAAAATATAGAACTATGGATTTTTGGAGTTTGAAATCGCAAATACGTCGTGGGCTGTCGTGGTGATTATGTCAATATTCAAGAAGAGGTCTATAGCCCTGCAGTGAGTATATTAGTTGACGATGAACCAGCACTACCATGTTTTTATTTACTTCTAATAATAAGATAGAGAGAAATCGAAGAATCTTAATAGTACTTCTAGACCATATGCATCACAATGATTCACATATAATAGACGAATCTTTTCCCGTGGCTTCGTCTGCATGTTTTTCCGTTTATGAAACACAAAAAGAGATGTTCATTTTGAATGATCCAAGCCACCTCTATGATATATTTCTTGAAATCAGTTTGTGGGGTTTATCGTGAATAACAAATAGTCCGACACAGTTACTTTACCATTTATTGAGTTAATTCAGTGTATATAAAAGGAAACCAAAACAATACATATAATTATCTCTATGGGCATATATCTATATATAATGTCTCCAAGTCATGGTAGTCTAGTCTTTGACCGGTGAAATAGCATTTCTATGTCCACAGGTTCAAACCTTGATATGTACCAAGGAATTCTTCGGAATTCACGCACATTTACAATTTTAAATTGGTAACACTATCAACTGACGGTGAAGGAAAACATCGTGAGGAAACCTGAACTCGAAGAATGTTCTTGTAGGACCACCGTATGTGAGAAAATTATAAAACTGTGGATTTCTCGGAGTTTGGTAAATCGTCAATACGTCGTGGGCTAGCGTGGTGATTATGCCCATACCTTCTTACGAGAAGAGGCCTATAGCCCTGCTGTGGGTCTCTTACAGGCTGTAATGATGGATAAATCTCGCTTCTCATTTAGTTTGTGCTAGAGCTTATTAGCTAAGGCTAACGCTCGTTTTTTATTCGGTATTCATAATAAATATCAAAACATCCAATATTTTACCGTACATCCGATACACTCGGATATGTATATATTATTACAAATACCAGAAATGAACCGAATTTAAAAATAACTCCCACTTCCGATATTAGAATACCAGAAAAAAAATAACACAATTACATATCTCTACACGAAAACTCACATCAATTAAATGACAATAAACAATAAATCATAAAACCCAGAGAAATACAAATAACAATGTAAATTGGAAAGAAACTCGACAGACTCGCCTTTTATAGTATTCAGTCAAGTTACGACCGGCAGATAACTTTCGACCAATGGCGTGTCAGGTCATTAGTAACACCCCCGCTGTAGTCAATAGTAAGTCAATAGACTACTGCTGACTAGTACTCTCTGTACTAACAGAGAGTGCTAACAATATGCATATGTATTTTTTTTCTAACTCTAATGTTTCTCAATATTTACAATTATATCAAAAATAAAAATGTTATTAATAATGTAAGTTATGTAATCTATACTAATATATAAAGCTGAAGAGTTTGTTTGTTTGGTTGAACGCTATGATCTCAGGAACTACCAGTCTAATTTGAGAAAGTCTTTCGGTTTTAGATAGTTCATTTATCGAGGAAGGCTATAGGCTATATATCATCACGCTAAGATCAATAGAAGCAGAGCACCAATGAAGAATGTTTCAAAATCGGGCACTTTTTTTGCTTTTGAGCGATTACGTTATTATTATATACGTTGCCATGGTAACGTAGTAAGTAGTAGTAATGAGTTTTTGGCGGGATCTTGGTCCGTCATGTAGTGGATTTTATTTTTTATTCATAATCTTGTGTTACTTGACTCTATATTGTATAAAATTGGTGGTGTTTTATGTAATATAGTTTGTTTATTGTGCATAAGTGAAGTGAATAGAAAATAATACCACGGACCATGAATTCTGAGATGCCACAAAAACTCCATGGAAAGTTCTAACAAGAT
>MU158747.1:988930-1008725 GCA_015888305.1 Antheraea pernyi | reverse complement strand
GTGTACGTTACAGAAAAGTTTTTTCAAAAACATTTGTAACTACGATACTCACGCCAACTGTAACATGTAACGTGTACATTAGATATATGAATACAAATAGTATATCGAGTTACATAACTGGAACTTCAACCTACTATATACCAAACTCAGTACTCACTAACACTATATAAGAAAGTAATGAAAATTATAAGCTATACATTATCGAACAATATATCTTAAATCTTTTATTTTATAGATAGATATAATATGCCCGTATTGTCGATTTACTTAAGTTATTCTTATACGTTGCTATAATAACTGAGTTATGTAGAATCAAACGTGGTAAATAAGACAATATGGCCGCCAAATTGACCAAAAAGATGATATAATTCATATTACATACAAATATATGACTTTCAATTATGTATATTTATTCTTGGAGTCAGTAAGGCACATGTCTCACGTCATCAATTTCACATGGACTAATACATACGTAGCAGTCAATCACTACATAGTGTACCAATTCAAATAAAAAGAGAATCATTAAAATCGGTTCATAATTAACTAAAATATCGATTAACATGCCCAAGAATAAATATACATAATTGATAGTATATATTTGTATGTAATATGAATTATATCATCTTTTTGGTCAATTTGGCTGCCATATTGTCTTATTTACCACGTTTGCTTCTACATAACTCAGTTATTATAGCAACGTATAAGAATAACTTAAGTATATAGACAATACGACAATACAATATTATATCTATCTATAAAATAAAAGATTTAAGATATATTGTTCGATAATGTATAGCTTATAATTTTCATTATTTTCTTATATAGTGTTAGTGAGTACTGAGTTTGGTATATAGTAGGTTGAAGTTCCAGTTATGTTGCTGATGATAAATCCCATCCCACTCGATATACTATTTGTATTCATATATCTAATATACACGTTACATGTTACAGTTGGCGTGAGTGTCGTAGTTACAAATGTTTTTGAAAAAACTTTTCTGTAATGTACACACCCACTCACAATTTTCCATTTCTTTAATACATTTTTTAAAAATCGCGTGCGGAGCCGCGGGTAACAGCTAGTTATGTGATAAAGCGTTTTAGATCTTCAATTTAGATTAGTACTTTTTATTATTGTATTATTGTTGTTGACTGTTGCTATATCTACATGTAAATAAATAAAGAAGGATTTCATATATTCAACAATTGTAAAATTGAAATAAAACAAACAAATGCAACAAAACACTATGAGTATTTATTCAGTGAGTTTAGTTTTTAGGAAGTTACAAACTAATGTACTCTAAGCACATACAGAATCAAAGACTTAGCTAGTAATATAAAGTTTGCGAAAAAAAATAATATTTCTTTTAAAAAGAAGAAGAGAGTTAGCCAGTTACCTTTCTCTCGGGAGATCACTGCTTCGATTCGGAATCTTGTTAAATGTTTTTATGATTATCGTAGTTTTTGTGACTTTTTATTTGTCTTATTATGTATCACTATCACTACATATACTACTAAGTCCTCCGCCATGTCTGTCTGTCTGTATGTCTGTCTGTCTGTATGTCTGTCTGTTCGTGGTAAACTCATAAACTACTGAATGGACTGTTAGGTGGTTTTCACCAATAGATAAAGTGATTCATGAGGAAGGTTGAGGTATATAATTTGTCAAGGTTTTTTTATTATCAGGGCGGGACAGTGTTCGCCTGGCCTGCTAGTTTCATCGTTACATAGTATAAAACAGAATCCTCTGCCGCGTCTGTCTGTCTGTTCACGATAAACGCAAAAACTACTGAACGGATTTTCATGTGGTGTTCACCAGTAGATAAAGTGATTCATGAAGAAGGTTTTGGTATATCATTTCTCAAGGTTTTCTTTATTTTCTCGACAGGATAACGTCCGCCGGATCCGCTAGTATATAATATTATTTTTATTTATTTTGATCGATGGAATCAACAGATCGTATACGAATTTGTTAAAGCAATTAATGGGAAATAATTTTCTGAATTGTGCCTCGGAAGTTACGATAATAATTACAAGTATTCAATTACGTAGTTTTATGATAGCTCGACCTACAACTATAGAAATATAGTTGAAAAAAAACACGCAAAACAAGTTTTTATAAATATGTAAAACCCAAATGTAATCGAGAACTTAATAATCTACAACACACAACTGTTATATTGAAAATTGTCATTATATAGTACAAAACAAAGTCCCCTACTGCGTCTGTCTGTCTGTCTATTCGCGATAAACTCAAAAACTACTGAACGGATTTTCAAGCGGGTTTCACCATTCGATAAAGTGATTAATGAGGAACGTTTTGGTATATAATTAGTCACGGATTATTTTATAATCAGGGCGGAACAACGTCTGCCGGGCCTGCTAGTATTATATAAAACAATTAAGAATTATAATTATTTAGGACTGATCAGTTCCGTATATCTTCTGTTTTATTATGCGAGACATGTGGGTAACTGCTCACATGGAACGAGAATTTGCTTGAACGAGATCACGGGCGGGTATTTTTGTTAATTATAAATTAAATTGATAAATTACGATATCTTCGACCGATCATGTCTTTATTAGTGTCACAGGAAAAACTAGTGGAATCTCTATAACTCGAACTTCGTTAAGTCGTAATCCTCAGTGAGTTGAAAAAATATGCGATTCGCATTTCCTTCCGCTAAATCCCTAAATACGCGGTATCTCGAATTATTAGACTTTTTAACTCGGAACGAAATATTATTTCCCTGTCAGGTACAATACAAGACATATTTATACTCTACTAGTGGGCGCCCAGTGGTCGACATTCGACCATAGTTCATTGATTTTTTTAAGTTTGAATTTTATTAGGGTTAATATCACTGTTGAATGTAGAATGAAAAAGGGTAATTGGAACGTAAGAGTAAAATAATACATACAGTCGAGCATAGCAACCTCCTTCACAACCTTTTTTGAAGTGCTTTATTGTCAGATGTCAACGTGTCTTTTTTATTTACATGTGTGTATATGTTGTGCAAAATTGAACCATTAGTATTAGTAATGCATATTTTAATTAATTTAATGTACTTCTAATACATTTTATATAAAATAAATAGCTTTCTGTACTTCTCCTCCATATAAACTTTAACTATGCCAAATTTCACGTTTATCCGTTCGCCCAATTCCGTTAAAAAGGGATACAAAGTTTAGGCTTCACGTATTAATACAGAGATGATGATGAAAACTTGCATTTTTAAAAGAGTTAAGTATTGCGTAGTGAAACACAAGCGGTAGTTCACAAACTATTTTATTTTATCATACCTAACACCTCCTTACATAAATTATATATTAAGTTTTCTATGTGGAAGTGCACGTAGCCTATGTCTGTAATCAATAGGAGAATTTTTGTCGACATCTTGGGGTGGTGGTGGTAGGGCGGCAGCCTTGGGAGACTGGACATCAACATTATCCTGGACAGTAGTCTCGTTACTCTCTTGATTAGATGTACAGGATAGAGAAAATCTATTGTTAGCTACCTGCTTAGGTTGTATTATTTGGTCAATATGCCTTTTTACAGTACTATCTTGCAATTTGACGGAATATGAAGATGTCCCTTCTTGGCCACTAACCTGCCCTTCTGTCCATTTATCTTTACTTTTTGTGTAATCTCTAACATACACCTTATCACCTACATTTACTGAACGTTCTGTGCCACCAGCGCGCTCGATTTGTTTACACTGTTTATCATACACACGCCCCTCAGTATCTGGTCGTAGAACATCTAAACGACCCCGCAGCCGCCGACCTATCATAGCAACTGCTGGGGCTATTCCCGTGGTGGCATGCTCACAATTTCTATACTGAAACAGCATTTTGTTTACGGCTTCATCCACATTAACCCCATCATAACAAGCTTTTTTTATACAATTTTTAACTGTTTTTACAGCATTTTCGGCTGCTCCGTTTCCCTTAGGTCTGTACGGACTAGTTAATGAGTGGAGTATACAGTTTTTAACAAAATATTCTTTTAATTCTTGAGATGTGAATGGAGGACCATTGTCCGTCACGATTTGTCGCGGTAAGCCAAACCGTGCGAAAAGTTCTCTGAATTTGCTTATAACAATCTTTGCAGTGGTGCTATGCAAAGAAAAAACTTCTATCCATTTAGTATGTGCATCAACAATAATAAGATAATGTTTACTTTGATATTCTGCAAAATCGGCATGCAAGCGTTGCCATGGTCGTGAAGGAAACTCCCAGGGCGTGAGGGGTGCGTGCGGGGGAGCATCGCGCTGTTGGCGACATGACATACATTCTCTACATAATTTTTCAATATCATTATCTAACCCTGGCCAATAAACATAGTTACGAGCAGTATTTTTCATTTTTACTACACCTAAATGACCCTCGTGCAATTCGCGCAAAATATACTCACGAAATTTAGGAGGTATAACCACACGGTAGTTGTATACAATACAACCGTGATCCACGAGCAAATTCTGTTTACGATAAAAATATGGTTTTTCTTGATCAACTTCGGTATCGTCTGGCCACCCGAATAATACATTTTTATATATTACTCGCAATACTGGATCGTTTTTAGTCTCGTCAGCTATATTTTTATAACTTATTGGGAATTCGTTTTCTAAATATAACAAATAAAATATTGAATCGGTATCACTTGCACGAGAATCATGGTTGAGCGGCAAACGCGACAAACAATCGGCAGGCGCATTGCGTACAGAGCTCACCCATTCCACGGAAAAATCGTAAGCAGCTAAACGCGCCGCGTAACGCTGTAAACGACTCGCAGCAGTTTGTGGTATGCCTGCTTTATCACCGAAAATATACGAGAGTGGTTTATGGTCAGTTCGAATAATAAAACGCCTACCAAATAAATATTGATGATTTTTAATCACACCATAAAATATAGCTAAAGCTTCTTTATCTAACTGACTATACGACTTCTCCGTTTCATTCAGGGTACGCGATACGCAACAGATAGGCTTCTCTGAACCATCGGGATATTTGTGCGCTAATATTGCGCCAATACCGTAAGCGCTGCTGTCCACACTTAGGACCAGCGGTAGTTCTGGATTATAATGGGCTAGACATTTATCATCACATAAAATCTCTTTAATTTTACAAAATGCTTGATCACACTCCGGTGTCCAGCTCCAAGCAACATTTTTTTTTAATAAATTATATAACGGATATAATATTGAGCTCATTCCCGGGACGAAACGAGCGTAATAATTTACAAACCCCAAAAAAGCTTTAAGTTGATGAACGTCGCTTGGACGAGGAGCATTCGAAATCGCTTTAACTTTATTTATATCCGGGTGCAACCCGTAGCTATCTATCACGTGACCTAGATAATTTACATTTGTTTTAAAAAAATTACATTTTTCAATTTTAATTCTCAATCCTGCAGATTGCAAACGACTTAAAACTTTTCTTAGGTTATTAATATTATCAGATTTTGAATATCCACCCACACAAATATCGTCGAGGAATACCACTGTCATGGGTATACCTCTGATGACCTCATCCATCAATTTTTGAAATTTTTCAGGAATACATGAAAGACCGTAAGGAGTGCGGACGTATTCGAACGTACCGATATGGGTGCTAATCGTTGTACATGCTCGAGAGTTTTCACACAACATAACTTGTTCGAATGCGTGGGCTAAGTCAATTTTCGAAAATATTTTTGCACCGCTTAATGTCGCGTAAAGTTCCTCTATTCGCGGAAGAGGATAAGGGTTTCGTTTTAATTTAGGGTTTATTGTTACTTTATAGTCACCGCAGATTCGAATACCTCCACATTTTTTTATTACGGGTACAATGGGCGTGCCGTACTCAGAATTATTCACTTTAACAATAGTACCTTCACTAACAAGACGTTCCAATTCTTTTTCTACTGGGCCACGCAGAGCCAATGGTAAATTACGCGCCTTATGAAAAATAGGTTCGTTGTCGGTCAGTGTCAATGAAAACATTTTAATGCACGTCCCTAACCTAGGTGAAAACACCTCAGAGAATTCTTTCTGTAGTTTTTGTATTAAAATATTATCATCCCGAGAATCATAATCAAAATTATTAATGTTGTTAATGTAAATGTTTTTAAATCCTAACCGGCGTAACCACGCGCGACCGAGTAGCGGCGGCCCGCCGGCCGGTATAACGTACAAGCGCAGCCCGCTCGCTTCGCGCCTCTCTGCCGACCCCGTACCGTTATCATAAGACGCGGTCACAGTTAAAACCCCGAGCGGACAAATTTTCTCACCCGTATATGAATTTAATTTCAAATGACATTCTGACAGTATACTATTTTTAAAATATTTGTTAAAACAATGTTCACTGATAGCAGATATTTTGCTGCCGGTATCAACTTCAAACTTTAATGGAATACCATTAATAAAAATAGTTACTACATACGGTTCGTCCGTGGTTCCGTTGACGCGCATGTTGTAAAACTCACAATCACTATTATCCGAATCAGATTCCATATAAAATTGGTTTCTTTTAGAAACCTGCCTTATCGCCGTTCGGTCTTTCGCGACTTTACCGCGACACATGACCCTCAGGTGACCTTTTAAACCGCACTGATCACAATTATAATGCCTAAATCGACACTTATCTGAAGCATGTTCTCGACCGCACCGCCAGCAGTGCTGCAGCCGCGTGTCTCTGATTCGATAATTAGTTGCCTCCTTCGTGCCGATCCTATGTACTGCCGGTGATGGACCGGCGGCGGCGCCATCCGCCGCAACTGCCACTGCGCCCGGCGCCATGCCACCCGAGCGGCTCGCCTCTGCGTGCCGCTCGGCAGCCTCCAACGCCAGCGCCAAATCAACCGCCCGCTTGTAGTCCACATCCTTCTCCGCGAATAACCGACTACGCATATCGTTACTCGCCAAACCAGATACAAACTGATCCCTCAAATTTTCTTCTAGTCTGTCTCCGAAATTACAGGTGCTGGCTAAATGTTTTAAGTGGTGTAAATACGTGCTCAAATCCTCGTTTGACATCTGACGGCGTAACCGAAAAATATGTCTTTCGGCGATGTCAGATCGTCTAGGTTCTAAATGTTCTTGTAAAATGTTAACCAATTCAGCAAATGTTTTGTCCTCTGGGCTAATCGGAGCACATAAATCACACATAAGATCGTACGTTTGCGCGCCGACCACTGTAATTAACGTCGCTGTGTGTAACGATTCTTTGATTTCGTTCAGCGCGATAAATTGTTTGACACGGCTCACGTAGGTTGACCATTTTCGCGAAGATAGGTCGAAACACTCTATTTTACCGAAAGGCATGTCGTAACACTGATAAATACTTTTAAAAACAATTTAAATTCAATAATACTCGTCGCCAGTTAAGTATTGCGTAGTGAAACACAAGCGGTAGTTCACAAACTATTTTATTTTATCATACCTAACAAAAAGGAGACTCCGTAAGTCGTATTTCGTAAAATATAATGACGTCTTAGTTGGAACCCTCTGAAATCATAACAATAAAATCCAAAATCAATGTTCGGAGCTTTCAATATATTCTTTGTGAATATTATTCATATTACAAGCCACAGAGCAGCAATCAACACACTATGAACTTACGTTGGAAGATGCGATTATACCGAGAATCATGATTTCGGTTCATTGTTTCAACTTGAAAAAATAATTGATAAAAAATCTGGAAATTGCTTAAATCAAAAGAAGATACACATGTTTTTAGTTGCTTATACAGTTTACTTCACTAACCTGTAATTTATTTTAATTTGTAAATAAAGATATACCATAAAACTTACTAAATTGAAGTTTTAGCATTTAAATCCTTTGTATCTCGAAATTCTTCACTCATTAAATTATTTTATTTTTTCTATTTCTCTTAACATTCGTGTTATAGAGATGCCATTGTTGTTATGAGAATCAGTGATATTATAATCAAAAAGTTATAGATACGTCATAAGCGATTCAACAGCGCCTTTTTAAAACTTGGCTTATTAAGGCTTCTTTTTAACGGTTGCCCCGTCAATCCGCCCGCATCTAAGAAACATAACTATTTCTTTTTCACCACCGATATTGGGAATGTGTCATCTTACTTCCACGTTTTATCAAAGACAGTTTACGTATGTGTGCGTTATCGTGCCATTTGTTTTGTCAAAATATCATGTGGGTCACGTATCTACAATTTTTTAGTTATAATATCATTGATTGAGATTGTACTAAGAACTGAAGTCTTTTCTAAGTAGGTTGTACATTACTGTAGACTGCATAATGTAAAGTATAATAAATTATTCCGAAATAAAGTTGTCACAAGTAATATTAAATTAAGAAGTTATACTTTCTGTCTACCCTGCTGACAAGATATGACGCTCGATGATAGATGAACGATTAAAATTTTAATTATAGCTACAAGAATAGCTGTTTTTGGCCATTTTGTTTCGATTTAAAATTGAATCAACAAAGTAATAAATATTAGCATTATACTAACGGTCATATCGACGTCACAGTAATCGATGGCTGTAATTTATACTGTTATTTGAATATTTAACGCGTAACCCAAGAAAATAACTCTTCTTCTTTGAGTTTTATGGTTAATTTTATAAATCATCTGACGTCAACCTTCATAATAATATTGATTGTTTAGGTGTAAACTCCTTTTCTGTAGATTAACTTATATGATCGCACACGCACGTTTAAAGTCCTATACAATAGAAAGACCTCTTTTTTTAAAGACTACGCAGTATACCTGGCAAAGCCAATAACTGCTTTTTTTAACCTTTCGCTTAAGAAATATTATTGTTTTCCTACAAAATGGAAAGAAGCCCTTATAATACCAATACATAAAAGTGGCACTAAAATGGAAGTTAAAAATTATAGACCTATATCTATTTTAAATACATTAGGCAAAATTTTTGAAAAGTTATGTACTAGTGGGCGCCAAGCGGTCAACATTCGACCCTAGTTCATTGATTTTTTAAAGTTTGAACTTTATTCGGGTTCTTTTGTCAAAGGGTACTTCTATAATCAAAGGTTTTCATCATGGCTACTCAGTTATTTGCCCCTGTTTTAAAATTATATAAACATTTAAAAAAATCGATATCTAAATGGAAATTAATTATAAATTTGAAAACAAAACCAGGCAACTACATAAGGTGGTAAGGATCTAAAATTCCAAGTAAACATAACTTTACGAAAATAAAGAAATTTATCGCAACTCATGACACCATTTTCAATTAATTTTACACGACACCATGTGTGTTAAATGTAGTCTGTATATTATGAGGAATAGTGATATGCCCAGTATCATCGTTTAGAAAAGTAATGGATACACAATAGAATCAAATGACGAATACAAAACAAAGATGTTTTTAATACTACCATTACCTTTGAAAATGAATTCATCTTTGTTCAAAATTCATCATCAACTGAACTAAATATAATTGCTACATCATTGTAATCACGGAGCTCCAAGTCATGAATTGCTTTCATGAGCAAACAAATTTTCTTATTTTGATTTTACAGCGTATTTTTATTAAATCATCATTTAAAGTGAGTTCACCTTAAAAATACTAACATTATAATATTGGCGTTGACTTTGGTAATATTGCTTTACTCTTATGACAACATAGTAAGACAAGTGACATGAAGTGAAAGCAGTCCTATCACCTAGGTCCTGCGGGAGTGGTTAATCAGGGAGTGGGGCTCCCTGACGTTCCGACTGGTGCAGGTCCTCACCGGACACGGTTGTTTCGGGTGGTACCTGCATCGGATCGCACGCAGGGAGCCGACAGCCGCCTACCACGAGTGCGGCGCTGACGAAGATACCGCGCAGCACACGCTGTCTGAGTGTACTGCGTGGGGGAGCAGTGCCGCATTCTGGCGGCGGCCGTGGGAACGGACTTATCGCTGCCGAGCGTGGTTTCGGCTATGCTCGGCAGCGAACAGGCTTGGCGAGCGATGGCCTCCTTCTGCGAGGAGGTCATCTCGCAGAAGGTGGAGGCGGAGAGGAGGAGGCGCTTATCCAAACTCCTCCCGCCACCGTAGCCGGACCTGAGGGGATGGGCTGGGGGCTATCTCCTCACTGCACAGGTCCGGCGGACGGTGGGGGCGGCTCTACAAGACTGATTAGCTCGAACGATCCCTTGCCGCCCCCACAAAACGGTCTGTCGGTACACCGTGGGGTTTTAGTCTGTGCGAGTCGAACATAACCCACCCTCTCCCCCGGGAGGGTGGCGTATCCATAAGAGATTTCCCCACGTTAAAAAAAAAAGAAAGTCCTATCACCTAAAACTTTGACATCCAATAAGACCAAAGAGAATAATAATTAATCAGTGGTTCCATAAATGTACTAAAGATAAACTGTTTATCAATCAATTATTAATGTATATATTTTATGAATTTACATATTATCATTATCATTACATAGTATAAAACAAAGTCCCCTGCCGCGTCTGTCTGTCTGTCTCTCTCTCTTCCTGACTATTTGTCCCACATGGTGGTGGGGTCAGCCTTCCGTATTTTACTTCTCCACTTCGCTCTGTCCTTGACATCGTCTTCGGTAACTTTGCACTCGTTCATGTCCTTCAGAACTACACCCTTCCAATTTGTTTTGGGCCTGCCTCTGGGTCTTGGACCAGGAAGGGATAGTTGGAGTGTTAAATTCCCTACGTAGTCTGTTGGCTTTCTTTTCACGTGACCATACCATCGCAGCCTACTTTCCGTAATCTTATCGGCAATGTCGCGCACTCCTAGGCTACCTCGCACGTATTCGTTGCGGATTTTATCGAGCCGCGTTATGCTACACATCCACCGTAACATCTTCATTTCGGCAACTTGGATAGTATGGATGTTCCTTTTATTCGCAGCCCATGTTTCACTGCCATACATAAGGACTGGTCTTATAATTGACTTGTAGACAAGACCTTTGAGTTTAACAGGCATTCTTCTATCGCATGTAACACCCGTCACTTCTCGCCATTTGAGCCACGCTGCGGCTATCCGGTGTTGAATGTTGGCTTCAATGTTTCCAGACTTATCCATTACATTTCCCAAATACCTGTACTGGTCGCATGAGGTGACCATTTGTCCATCGATGGAAATCGGAGCATTGTCGCTAGCATCTGGTGCATTAAAGGATATAAACTGGGACTTTGTAACACTCAACATAAGGCCACCGGCTTGTAATTGGTGCTTCCACGACAGCAGTGCCTGCTGTAACTCAATACGGCTTTCCGTGCAGATGGCCACATCGTCAGCGTATATAAAAGTCCACAGAGCTAAGTTTTGCGCCACCTCGGTGAGTGAGTCCAACACCAAACAAAACAAGAAGGGGCTCAGTACAGAGCCTTGGTGAACGCCTTCTGTGACCGGTATCGGTTTTGTTTCACCCGCCATTGTGCGTACCACAGATCTCGCATCCCTATACATGTCGGCAATGATGTTCACATACTTTTCGGGGACATTCTTTTTACGGAGGCTCCACCAGATAGTATCCCTCGGGACACGATCAAATGCCTTTTCCATGTCTAGGAATGCGATGTACATCTGTCGGTGCTTAGCACGATATTCCTCAGCAATCGTGTTTAACGCGAACATTGGATCGATGGTAGATAAGCCAGGTACGAAGCCATAGTGATTTTTGGATAATAAGCACTCAGATCTTAATCGGCTGTCGATCACTCTCTCATAAAGCTTCATAGTGTGGCTCAGAAGCTTGATTCCACGATAGCTGTTGCACTCGTACTTACTACCTTTCCCTTTATAAATTGGAATTATGGTGCTCAATCTCCAAGCGTCGGGCATTTTAGAAGAGAACAACACACAGTTGAAAAGGTTGGTAAGCAGTACGATTCCTCGCTCGTGTAGGGATTTCCAAGCTTCCACTGGGATACCGTCTGGCCCGATGGCTTTCTTGTTAGACATCTTTCTTAGGGCTATCTTTACCTCACTCGGATATACTGGAGGTATGAGGCCCAAATTTTTCGCCGTTTGTGGACATTGGTTAGCAGCTTGGTGAGTGTTTAAAAGCTGTTCATAATATTCTTGCCAGGCGGTTTTGATGTCATGATCTCTATATAAAAGATCGCCATTGAGACCTTTAATGGTTTTGCACCTAGCAGGATCACTGTTGCTACAAATACGCTGTTTCGCGAGCTTATAAATGTTCTTTTGGCCTTCTTTGCTATCTAATTTCATGTACAGATCTTTCTGGGAGTTTGCTTGCTCAACAGCTATGACTTTCTTGGTGGCTTTTTTAACTTTTATGTATGACTCTCTATCTTCTGAAGTCTGTGTGGACTGCCAGGTCTTGAATGCCAATTTTTTATTTTGTATCGCAGTCTGTACACTTTCTGTCCACCACCAAGTTTCTCTACCAGTTCTTTTTCCGCCTTTTGTTCTACCAAGGATCGTATTCGCTGCTGTAATTATGGACTTCCGTAAATGTTCCCATATTGTGTCAACATTTGAATCAACATCAACTTCTAATTTGTCAAGTTGATTGCAGAACTCGGGAATTTTCTCTCCTTTTAGATTCCACCATTTGGTAAGTTCTGGTGTTTGAGATGTTTTCTGTTTTGTCGTATTCTTAAATAACATGTCCCCATTACAACAATGCGATTGGGTGATAGCACATTCTCCCGGAATCACTTTGCAATTTGTTACACGACCAATGTGAGCTCGATTTAGTAAGATGTAATCTATCTGCGAAGATGTTCGTCCGCTTTTATAAGTAACTTTATGTTCCGGCTTTTGGGAAAAAAAGGAATTTACAATGGCCAGATCGAATGCTGCTGCTGTCAAAAGGATGACTTTGCCATCATCATTTGCTGTACCATATGCATGGCCACCGTGCACTCTCTTAAAAGCATCGTTTTTTTCTCCAATGTGGCCATTTAAATCACCACCCAGCAGAATTGTCTCTTTTATAGGGATTTGTTGAAGTAACTCTTCTAGAGATGTCCAAAACGTATCTTTTTCGGCTTGGCTACAACCCGACTGGGGAGCATATGCCGAAATCACATTGAGGACTTCTCCTTCCACTATTACCTTTAAAGACATTAGTCTATCATTTATGCGATTTACCTCTAGGATATTATTGAGATATTCTTCTTTAACGGCTATGGCAACTCCATTCCTCCCGTGTTTTGCGCCCATATACATAAGTTTGTAACCATCTCCGATGTTACGAGCTTTGGATCCAGTCCACCGAGTTTCTTGTAAGCAGATGAAATCTACCATTCTACGCGTAAAAAGCGAGGCAAGTTCCTTTGTCTTCCCTGTTAGTGTTCCTACATTTAGAGTTGCGAAGCGGACTTTCAGGTTACTTTCTGGGACTAACGTCTTTAGCCGAGCTCGTCCGTGACTCGGTAGCCCTTGCAAACTATTCGCAGATTTAGGGCGATATGTCTGCGCGTCGTTTCGTGTTGACGCCCTATCCTTTAACCGTATCGTATTATGTAACCTTTCCATTTGCTTTTCTAAGAATTTAACAGATGTTTCGATTTATTAGTCCAGTACCGATTGCCATCTGACGTACAAAAACCTACCCGCTTGAGATGGGAAAACCCCTGGATATTCGATGGTCTATCCATGTACAAGTATTTCCACCTGTAGGTAGTTAAATCTGGTTATCCCGCCAGAGAATCGGTCGTCAGAGCCTCGTCCGTTTATCAGCAGGGTGAACCACGTGCAGGTGAGGTTGACATTTAGGTTAGTAAATATGTTAGGTCCATACCCCTTTCACCCCGACACTATACGAGATTAGTGTAACATTAGCTAAAGTGATTATTCACATTTTGTCCTTGAACTTTATTGTATTTATATTCTTATTTGTGGTAATATAATAAATATATTATTACACTAATCACGTATAGAGTCGTTGCAGTCAGGAATGGCAATAAATACTTCGTAGATACTATCACTATTTATTTGGGCAGAACTTCGCCTTACAATACTTGGTATATAAGAAGTGCGTAGATATCACAGACATCTTGGCTTTTAAAGGCCGATCTATGTAAGTCAAAGCGAATACTATTTACACATAATTCCGCAAAATTATTTAAGTAACACAAAAATAATAAAGTATGAACAGATTAATTAATGTTATTTAAGCTATACAACAATTTTATATAATTATCCTTATTTATGTATCTCGAATGTGTTTACTAATCTGTTTCGACATGTAGATCAGCGACATCTAGCCTTTCATGGCCGAACTATGAAGTCAAAGAATATACTATTTATTATTCATAATGATCAAACTAATGATTCAATTCTATATAATGATATTCTTATTTACGTCTTATTAAAAACTATATAATAATACTAATTCTTATTTATGTATCTTTAATATGGTGGCGCTAGTGTGAATGTAAATTTATAATATGGTGGCGCTAATATCAATATTCCGGTCGTGTTGTAGTCACTTGTCTTGAATGTGATGCAGCGGCACCGGCGGTGGGTGATAACAATATATTACTTCTTTTAAGAATTACATCATCTTTTAACCAAGAATAACAAAAAATAAGGTGTCTCGTAAAGATATACTATAGAAGTTAAACCTTTATAGTATAAGGAAATCTTTCAATTAAAAAAAATACAACTAAAAGTCAACGGCACGCAGTGTTCCCAAGCGGTTACCCATCAAAATGCCGACCACGCCCGACGTTGCTTAACTTCGGTGATCGGACGAGAACCGGTGTTTTCGGCACTCTATACGACGCAGTGCTCATCGCCACCACTTTTCGTCACACAAAAAGGTTGCCGATCATAATTTCAAAGCCTTCCCATAAGAAGTTTTACGTCAATAATCAATATTTACCCATACATCATCATCATCATTTTATATACATATAATAAAAATGAAGTGTCTGTACGTAATATTAAAATAACAAATTTGTAATGATTGGGTATGAAAGTATACAACACCTCTGATAACAAAAATGCAATTTTTAATTATTTTTTTTGGTTTGTCTGTCTATTTGTTCTGGGTAATCTCTGAAACGACTGGACCGATTTTGACGGGAATTTCACGCGCACATAGCTGACATTACAGCGGGTTACTTAGGCTACTACAAATTAGACTTGCTGTTAACCATTGCTTCGTCCGCAGTGCTATGTCCGAAACGATTCGACCGATTTTTACGTGACTTTATAGAAAGTAATTTAGTCTATTTCAATTAAGACTAGCTGTTAACCGTGGTTTCACTCACAGCGCTATCTCTAAAACGGTTGGACCAATTTTCACGGAATGTTCACCGGCAGTTAGCGGATATTATAAGGTATCACAAGTAATTTAGTCTATTTTAATTTAAGCTAGCTGTTAACCGTGGCTTCCCCCACAATGCTATCTCCAAAATGGTTTGACTGATTTTTACACGACTTTTACCGGTAGATAGCGGACATTATAAAAAGTAATTTAGTTAATTTCAATTTAGACTGGCTGTTAACCGTCGTTTCGCCTGCATTTTGTCTTACTTACCACGCTTTCGTTTATGTTATATAAACCATAAGTATAGTATAGTAATAAGTAACCATAGTAAAATATAAGAATATTGTATCGAGTTCAATGAGCACTATTTAAATTGTCAAATATTAAGAACAGTTTAGTCAACTCATTTATTGTTTACAATTAATCATTATAATTATTAATAGTAATTATGAAGCTAGAAGGTTTCTTTCTAATAAGATATTAGACCATAGACGTATTACTGATTAATACTATGGGCATATTATATCATTATTATATCTTTAAGTCGTTGTTTCATTAGTTCCTTATAAAGTGTAAGTGAGCACTGAGACAGTTAGTTATATGGTGGGTTAAGGTTCCAAATATGTTGCTGATATAAATCTCATTTCATACACTGTTAGTATATATATATATCTAATATATACGTTACATGTTACTGTAGGTGGCGTGCGCGTCGTACATACAATTGTTTTTAAAGATTATTTCTATAATTGTACATGGTCTCGCAATTTTATATTTCTTTAATACAATTTTTTAAAACGCGGGCAGACTTATACTATATAAAATAAGAATGTATATCTAACGTGTAGGTACATTTTAGATTTATGTGAAAAGAATTGTCGCAGGTGTCTATAAATAAGTAACAAAATACATTTAAATAAATTTTAGAAATGTCTGTTTGGCTGTTAGTTTGGACATGCATGACTGCTAAAATACTACGTTCATGATAGAATACCTTTAAGAAAATTATAAGGGATATCTTTCAATTACATTTAGTCTTTGTCTCATTAAAATCGGTTCGGTCTATCAAAAGTTATTTTACTTTTAATGACGACGCGACTTAAGTACGAGAGAAAAGTAAATAAGTAAATGGACTTAATACATTCAGATGACTTTATTAATCACTGTTTTTTACATAAGGTTCCACGCAAACGAAGTCGCGGACATAGCTAGTTTTGTAATAAAACTGTAAAAGTGTGAGAAGCGATTAAACAGGGGTAGTATTGAATTCGGCACTGTGAACATGAAGAAGCCAACACCGCGCCCGCTTGTCCAATGTGAAACCCGCCTAATACAACACCGCTGATATATTTAATTCGTTTGAAGCTCAAGGGCTTGAAAATACATGAGTAAACTTAAAATATAATCTCCTTGTATCATTCGCGTTCCAGTGTCCATTGATTAAACACAATCGCGTGTAGTAATGTTTTCTACTTTGTGTTTCGTTAGCATAATTTTCAGTGTTTACGCGCGAGAATTGTTTGGTAATTATTAATTTAAAAACATTATTGATATTAAAAACTAATATTATGCGAGTAAATATAGTGTATAATAGCACAAAAAAACATGATAAAGCAATTTATTGATAATTACTTCTATTTTAATTTATAATTAATGCTTCAATATTTTATATCTTTGTTCTATATATATATTTAAATAAAATCACAGAGCTACGATACAATGTGTACAGATGAGTCATAAGTCAGAAAGGTTATTGGTAAAAAGTTTAGTAAAGCTACGTTGCTGGCAATACATATATATATATATATATATATATACATATTTAAATATATATTTTAATGCAAATAACTAGGTAATTCTTGTGACATGATTTTTTTTAAAGTGTAGTTATCATATTATCGTTATTTTCTTGTATTTTTTTTATTTTATTTAGATTGTTATCCTATATAATCTTTTTTTTTTAATTTCTTTTTTGGCAACCAATCTTCCAGATTGTTACTGCCATTGTCGAATAGGTAATAAAATTACAACGATAATTTCAATATTCTAACAAGATCGTGACTTTCCAGAGAGTTTTTGTTGCATCTCAGAATTGTGGCTCCGTGATATTATTTCCCATCCATTTCACTTCTGCACAATAACCGAACAATAATACGTAAAACACCACCAATATTACAAAATACAGAGTCAAATAACACAAGATTATAAATAAAATATAGAAAACACTACATGACATTCCAAGAACTCTCCAAAACTTCATAAGAAGTTTTATTAATTTCGAACGAAATTAATTGCAAAATATGTCGAAAGGTAAATAGATTATTTTGAATTAAACTCAGTAAACAATTATAATAATTAAGGAATTATTGTTTTTATATTTTATACTAGCAACCCGCCCCTGCTTGTAATGGGTAAAATCAATTAATGCGTTGTCATAAATTGCAAAATAATTTTAATTGTTGGTGCTTTAATACTTACAGTTCATCAACGTTTTTGAAGCTGTCTAATACTTTTACACAAACATTTTTTTTTTTTGTGTTTCATTTTAAATCGGATATATCTCCTAAGATATTCTGTAATACAATATAAAAATACTCTAAATATGAATGCGCTAAATCTAATTTAGGCATACATACGTATTATATTATATAGTCCAGGATCCACGGTCTATTTTTGCACTTGATTATTATCAAGCAAATTTTCCGTGAGTACCTTCGTTTCGATGAGCCGCGCAACAATTTCCTGTGCGAAAATTCTCGATTGTGGTAGCTAACAGAGGTAGCAAGGATAAAACATGTCAATTTGATGATTCTCAAAAGTTGAGAACAATTTCAATCTTATGATTATACAGATATGGTTGTAACGTGTTTTAACATGTAGATTTGAAACTGCGACGTCACGAAATTTAGGACTCCTCCAACTCCCTTAACGTGTGAAGTTATTTATGGATGATCTCTAATGGAGTTGATAGTACATGTCAAGTATTAAATCTTAACGTCAGTAAAATAATTTAGATATAGCAAATAAATGTTCCGACGCTTAGTGGCAGCGTATTCGTACATAACATTGATGTTTCACATCTGCCAGGCGTCCCGTGACTACTCAATTTTTTTTACTTAGTTAATCTATACTAATATATAAAAACCCAAATAATAATTAATTTAAGCAGAAGTAAGAAAATGTACTTAAACATAAATGAATTTTATGCCAAGCTAGGATATCAATTATCTTGTTCACTCGCCATATCCCATATTTTTACAGGGAATGATGATTTCTTTCGTAAAAGAAAAAAGAGACCTTTCAGTATTTTAAAGAAAAAAAAAACGAGTTTTTGGCGGGATCTTGGTCCGTCATGTAGTGGATTTCATTTTTTATTCATAATCTTGTGCTCCTTGACTCTATATTGTGTAAAATTGGTGGTGTTTTATGTAATATAGTTTGTTTATTGTGCATAAGTGAAGTGAATGGAAAATAATACCACGGACCATGAATTCTGAGATGCCACTAAAATTCCATGACAGTTCTAACAAGTTGGCCACCATCTTGTTAGTTCATTGAGAAAGAGAAACTTGTAATATCGATACTCACTTGACAATGGCAGCAATAGTCTACTAGAAGACTGATTGCCGAAAATGGAATGGAAGAAGAACTTGTAATAATATTAACTACTCGACAATGGCAGTAATAATCTAAAAGATTGGTTGTCAAAAATAAAGTTAAAAAAAAATTCAAGAGGCATTTATTCAACTCCTACGAATTGAAAATATAGCATTAACAACATCGAATTAGGTAGTTCAAATTATTGAAGAGTAAGTATGCAGAGCGTTTTCATTAAAAACAAAAAATGATATCAACAAAGGACGGTATGAGTTAAAAATGACAATTCTTGTTGGACTATTGATACGACCTATTTTCTTATAGGATATTGTTTGATTTGAGAAGAGAACACACTAACCTATTATGTAATATTTTTGTCCTACAGTTAGTAATAAGAAAAATGGTCTTGTGCTATTAACAATTTCTGATCGTAGAACCGGGATAACGTACCACGCGATTTGTAGGACAAAATGATTGTAAAATTATATAAATATTAAATATAAAAAAATAAAAAATCAGCTGGTTAGTAATCATTTTTGATGACGTCATTACTGATACATGTTGGAAGGAGGTTCGATCAAACCATACATTTTGTATGACAAATAATTTTTCAAATAATTTAGATAATTATGTTGAGATTTAACAAAAAAAAAACCAGGTTAGTAATACATTTTTGAGAATCAATCATCAAATCGATATATTTTATCCTTGCTACCTCTGTTAGCTACCACAATCGAGAATTTTCGCACAGGAAATTGTTGGGCGTGTCATCGAAACGAAGCTACTCACGGAAAATTAGCTTGATAGTAATCAAGTGCAAAAATGGACCGTGGATCTTGGACTAATATGCATAATATTCAGACATATATCATGTACACAACTTAAAGATAATTAATTGCCAATTTTATATTGTTATAATAATATTTTTATTATGTATTGTATTAAACTTTTGAATATATTATACGCTTGCCCGAACTCAATGAATATAGTCAGAGCGGTT
>MU158747.1:953716-985283 GCA_015888305.1 Antheraea pernyi | reverse complement strand
TCCCCCCTCCCCAATTCCTAAACACAGGCTGACAACGGACTTGCGACTCCCCTGGTGTTGTTAGTGTCTATGGACGGTGGTGATCACTTAACATCAGGTGGCCCACCTGTTCCTTTGTCCCCTATGATATAAGAAAAAGAATAACAGCATGATTAAGCCATAGCATTGTGGTAGGGTATTATAGCATTTCTAACTCTGCTTTTTTTTTATTGTAGCACGGCAATATGACTGCACTGTGCCTGATGGTAAGCACAGTACAATCCAAAAGCAATGGCGACTACCGAGTGACACACTGTCTATCGCCGGTCGCCGCTGTCATGCCGGCCCGCGAAAAGCTGGATATGCACAGGCTGATCCCGAACAGCGACCCGCTGAAGCGAATCACTATGACGGGCTTTTTCGCCATATACATGGTGGTTGCGACCCAGTCAGGCTGGAAAACCTTACCACCGCGTTTTCGCCATTGCCTCGTTCGTTATTCAGCAGGGTGCACCACGTGCAGGTGAGGTTGGCTTGGATGTCTCAAGTCTTAGATGTTATTCGACACCCCTTACACCCCATTCGACACCCCTTACACCCTTGGGTAACTACCACCCTTATTATAAAAATCTGTATTGCAACACCTATTGGTGTGTCCGTGGCACTTGAGAGCCAGTCGCCTCAAGGTTTAACGTGTTTACCACGCTAAAACCTATTGAGTATTAAAAAAATAGTTAACAAATCGGTTGAAAAATTTAGAGGCAAAATATACTAAACCGGTTTTGTTATAGACTTTTGTTTCCACAGACCCCGGCGTAGCTCATTTCTTAATGTACAGCATAATCACACTCGCTAGAGATTACTATATCAATTGGTGTTACCAAATACATGTACGTGTATTTATCTTTTAAATTATTGTATATCTTTATTTATTAACTTACTAGCTATTGCTCACAGCTTCGCTCGAGTTAATACGAATTTGGCATATAAAAACCCAAGACGCACAGCTTCGAATAAAAGTAGCGCACAAAACCGTCCGCAAAAACTCCTTATATACATACGTGGTTATGTGATAAACTAATGATTTTGTAAAAATTATGCACTCATTTTAGTGTCCCGACTGTGAGACGTTAAGTGCGCAACTTTATTTTTGTATATCAGTGGCTTTCTTTTTAAAATATAAATTCTTGGCGACAGCGGTTTCGCAAAATCTCTCATCGGCGATTTTAACACGTTTTCCCGTGTACAGTTTTATGTATACATATATTAAACCGTTTACTGACTTAACACTGAATGTTATTATGTCAATTATGCCATAAAAGGTTTAGTGACCGGCAATAAAAGTTTAAAGCGACGATATATCGATAATTACTCGGATCCAGCAGCATCTAACGATAATTTGTAATTAAAAATTTGATCTTAAATATGTACCTGCATTTTGTGCATTGTGGTATAATTTTAGGTGATAATAAAACACTACTATAACTTGTTAAAGAGATATCGATTAACATACATTTAAAAAAAATACATACAACCGAACGTAGTAACCTCCTCCTTTTTCGAAGTCTGTTAAAAATATACTAAACGTATTCAAAGATAAATCTATACTTCTACACTTAATATTATAAAGAGGTAAAGTTTGTGAATTTGTGAGTTTGTTACGTTGTAGGGGGTAATCTCAGGAAGGTCCGTAAAATCTTTCAGTATTATATAGGGCATATATCGAGGAAGCTTATTGGAGTTAATTGGAGTGGAATACCAGTAAAGATGGTTTCAAAATCGGGGTTTTTTTCCTCTAGAGAGCTTCCGCTACGTGTTAGCGTTACACAACACGGACGAAGTTGCGGGCAGAGGCTAGTATTTTATATACATGCTAGTGTGCTTTTTTTAAACGACTATTTTTTTCTCTCTGTCCCGAAGTTAAATTTTGTTTGAAATATATAAAACATAATTGCCTGAAAATTCGAGCCTGTATTATTAACTTTAAGTACTTACCCAGAGCGAGAGAAGATTTCCCATATATACTTTGATTGAGTGGCTTTGATTATTTTTTATAACTCGGCGGCACTTTATGCTATCATATCATTCGAATTCGGGAATTACTCAGGACTGAGCGCTCTAATACAGTGCCTATTGACATATAAATGTGTCCCACACCGATAAAGCAGCACTGGTAACTAAAGTCAAATTTTGTGGAAATCTCTTATTTATTTGTTGTTATTATAATAATGGCTGAATTTACAGGAAAAATGATAATGAGACATTGGTAGGAAATTCAATTTTCTACAAAATAGTTTTTAAACCAAGTGTCTAAGATCGATATTTCACTAGATATATATTCTAAAACTTATAAGATTTCATTGTCTACGTGTTTAGCGAAACAGTCCATCACAATTATATTATAATACTAGCTATACCCGCAGCTCCGCACGCGTTTTTAAAATTCATATTAAAGAATTATAAAGTTGTGAGACTATGTAAGAATTATAGAAATGCTTTTTAAAAGCAATTGTAAGTACAACGCGCACGTCACTTACAGTAATATGTAACGTGTAAACAATAAGCTGATATTTATTTCTCTAATGAAAATAAAGAATGAGTTGAAATCTTGCTAAATTTCTTGCAGACAAAGTCGCGGGTAATAGCCATTCTAAAATAGAATTACCTCGATTATTTTTTTATAAGGTTAGCTATCTACCAGTAAACGTCCCGTCAAAATGGGTCTAACCGTTTTGGTGATAGCACAGCGGGCGAAGTCACGGTTAACAGCTAGTCTAAATAAAAATAAATTAAATTACTTTTTATAAGGTCCGCTATCTACCAGTGAAAGCCCCGTGAAAATCGGTCTAACTTTTTTGGAGACAGCACTGTGGACAAAGCCACGTTTAACAGCTAGTATAAATTAAAATTGCTTGAATTACTTTTTATAAGATCAGCTATCTGCCAGTAAAAGTTTTGTAAAGATCGGTCGAACCGTTTTGGAGATAGTACTGTGGGCAAAGCCACGGTTAACAATTAGTTTAAATTAAAATAGACTAAATTACTTGTTATGATGTCCATTATCTGCCGATGAAAGTTCCGTGAAAATCGGTCCCACCGTTTTGGAGATAGCATTGCAGACGAAGCCGCGGTTAATAGCTAGTCTGATTTAGAATAGTCTAAGTAAACCGCTGTAATTTCAACTATCTGCCAGTGAAATTCCGGTCAAAATCAGTCCAGCCGTTTCGGAGATTACCCGGAACAAACAGACAGACCGAGAAAAAAAATTTTAAATTGCATTTTTGTTATCAGTTGCGTTTATGTTTTCGTACCCAATCAGTAAAAAAAAAATTTTTTGGTATTACATACAGACACTTGATTTTTATTATATACTAGCTGTATCCGCAGTCCCGTACGCATTTTTTTAATTCGTATTAAAGAATTATAAAATTGTGAGACTATGTACAATTATAGAAATGCTCTTTAAAAGCGATTGTAAGGACGACACGCACGCCTCTTACGGTAACATGTAACGTGTACATTAGATATATAAATACTAACAGCGTGGCAAATGAGGTTTGTCATCAGCAACATAACCTTAACCCAAAATATAACTACCTCAGTGCTCAATTGTACTGTATAAGGAACTAATGAAACAATAACTTAAAATATTATTACAAAGATTTACATTTACATTACATTTAATATACATTGCAATTATAATTAAGATTTTGTGACTACATAAAAAATTAACGCTTGTCTGTTCCGCAAGAATGTTGGAACTCTTTACGTAATACGTTTATAATCTAAGATCCTATTAGGAAGGCCTCTATATCACTAAAGTTATTAATAATTATAATGTCGAATTGTAAACTATAAGCTGATAATTATTTATCTTATAAAAAATAAAGAGTGAGTTGAAATCTTGCAAAATTTCATGCAGACAAAGTCGTGGGTAGCTAGTCTAAAATAGTCTAAAATAGAATAACCTCAATTACTTTTTATAAGACTCGCTATCTACCAGTGAAAGTCTCGTGAAAATTGGTCTAACCGTTTTGGAGAAAGCATTGTGGGTGAAGCCACGGTTAACAGCTAGTATAAACTAAAATTGCTTAAATTACTTTTTGTAACGTCAGCTATCTGCCAGTGAAAGTCTCGTGAAAACCGGTCTAACCGTTTTGGAAATAGCACTGCGGGCGAAGCCACAGTTAACAGCTAGTATAAACTAAAATTTCTTGAATTACTTTTTATAAAGTCAAATTTATCAAAGTAAAATCTGCCAATTAAAGTTTCGTGTATACCGGTTGAACCGTTTTCGAGATAGCACTGTGGGCGAACCCACGGTTAACAGCTAGTCTAAATTAAAGTTGACTAAATTACTTGAAATGATGTCCGATATCTGCTGGTGAAAGTTTGGTGAAAATCGGTCTAATCGTTTTGGAGATAGCATTGCAGACTAAGCCGCGGTTAATACCTAGTCTAATTTAGAGTAGCCTAAGAAATCCGGTGTAATTTCAGCTATGTGTCAGTGAAATTCCTGTCAAAATCGGTCTAACCATTTCGGATATTACCCGGAACAAACAGACAGACAGACAGACCGACAAAAAATTTAAAAATTGCATTTTTGTTATCAGTAGTGTGTATACTTTCGTCGGGTACGGTAGTAAAAAAATTTTATTTTGATATTACATACAGACACTTCATTTTTATTATATGTATAGATAGATATTAGCGATCCATGCCTTTTTTTTACCAGTTTGCACACGTTATTTGTAAAAAATTATCGACTATTCCTAATATTTCTTCAGCGTTCGATAGTAAAGTGTTTTAATTTTGTACATATTTTATAAGTATAGCCTTTGGCCACATTACCATCTGATGTTAAAGGAGGATGTAGTCTATTACAAACACATTGAGCCTAGAGGTGACTGGTTCTTATTGCAGAACACAACTATAGATGCTTGGCGACGGTCTTTCAACTTTAGGATGGTGGCTAGCCAGGTGGGCTTAGAAAAATCCTATCACCATTCTATGATGAAGTCACGGAGTTGTAAAGCTCACGGAACACGTTAATCAACACACAAAATCAAATTATTTTAAAACAGTACAGTTTGTTTAACAAATTGACTGTCACGTGACTTTTCACGGAACTGACCTGGGAAGCAAAATGGATCGGCTCGCCCGGGGTAGGACCACCATCTCATAGAAAACCGACGTGAAGTAACAGTGCTTGCATTGTTGCGTTTCGTTCGGTCAGTGAGAGCGCCGGAGGCCCACCTCCCCTACCCTCTCCTTTCCCCCTCCCTCCCTTTTCCCCAAACACAAGCTGGCAACGCAATTTCGACTCCCCTGGTGTTGTTAGTGTCTATAGACGATTGTGATCACTTAACATAAGGTGACCCACATGTTTGTTGTTTGTTATGATATAAAAAATCATTTTACATAGTATAAAACAAAGTCTCCTACCGCGTCTGTCTGTCTGTCTGTCTGTTCGCGATAAACTTAAAAACTACTGGACGGATTTTGCGGTTTTCACCAGTACATAGAGTGATTCATGAGGAACGTTTTGTATTATTTGTCAAAGATTTTTTTTATAATCAGGGCGGGACAACGCCTGCCGGGCCCCCTAGTATATTATAAAGTAAAAGAAAAACAACTATTGAGTTATTTTTCTTGATATTTCCCGCGTACCTACCTTTACATCGAAATACGGCGTTAACATAGATAATATCAATCTCTCAATTCTCATAATAAACAATCGCATTGTCTAAACGTAAACAGCTACGGACACTATCATCATATCGGGTCGTTAATTTTTATTGTTATGTTTTCCCCGTTAAAATCCTTAATGAGAAATTAAATAACGAATAATTGCAACAAACATCGCTTCTTTGGCGGTAATAAAACTGAAATTTATGACTATTTTTTACCAACCTTCATAGGGTTACGGAATTAATCAAATTTAAGATGCCAAAAGTTTTTTATGAATATTTTTTAAACATCTGACCATAATTAAAAGCATGTTTTTTAATAAAATTACAATTTTTAATTTGTTTTCATTTAAAAATAATTTAATCTTATAATTATAAATAATGCTATAACATATTTGTTGTTAAAAGATGTTCGGATATCAATTGGCTACTAAATCAAAATTAAGTGAATTGTAGTCGTATTAGTCGAGTGGTTTGACCCGTGGAATGTCAATTCAATGTCAGTCTGTTCGAACCCCGACATGCATCATGTGACATGTATTTTTCCTAATTCACGTACATTTATTAATTCGTGAGGAATCCTAATTACAGAAATATTTTAGTAGTATGTACTTACTTCATGTGGAAATATATAGAACTGTGGATTTCTCGAAGTTAGAAATCACCGATAAGTTGTGAGCTGGTGTTATCATTGTGTCAACACCTTCCTTCAGGAAGAGGTCTATGACCCTGCAGTGGGTCTCTTAAAGGCTGATGTGATGATCGATTTTTATCGAACTGAATACGCTATTGGCCTAACAAGGCCTTAACAGCTTCACCGGATTACTAAACCGAGCGCTTAAGGCATTCAGCCGATTTTATTTTGACAATTAGCTCTATGGTGCACGGCACACCTCTGCTTGAGTTCTTGCCTAGTTCATGCATTTCGCAACCTAACTTTTTTTTTTTTTTAACGTGGGGAAATCCTTTATGGATACACCACCCTCTCGGGGGAGAGAGTGGGTTATGTCCGACTCGCACAGACTAAAACCCCACGGTGTACCGACAGACCGTTTTATGGGGGCGGCAAGGGATCGAACAAGCTAATCAACCTTGTAGAGCCGCCCCCACGGTCCGCCCGGCGGAAGGTGACCGCCGGGCTCATACCTATAGACGGACAGACCGGGTACACACCGGCTGCCCCCCCTCGTCCGCCGGACCTGTGCAATGAGGAGATGGCCCCCCCGGCCCATCCCCTCAGGTCCGGCTACGGTGGCAGGAGGAGTTGGGCGAAGCGCCTTCTCCTCCTGCCTGTCATCCTTTGGCGGAGACGGCCACTTTCAGGGTCTGCCTCGCGGGCCCTCTCCGCCTCCTCTTTCGCAACCTAACTGAGCTAACGTAAGCTAAGCTACATATTCATACTTATATGAATTATTAAAATGTATATGTGTACCAAGCATATATACCTCAGTAACTCTTATATGTATTTCGTGTCGGTTATTTTTTTCTGAACTAATTCTAGTAATTCAAATAAACTAGTTCGATAAGGGAAAATAATAAAACCCTTCCACTTTCATGTGTAAGCGTGTATGCGTGCACGTGTGTGGAGGTGATATGTGTAATGTTGTCGCTGTGATGTAAGAGTTTGTGTCACTGTATTCGCTTGAACGTGATGATCGATGTATTACAAAGATATAAACTAACTATTAAAAGTTATTTTTATATGCCGTGTTTTCATTTCTTATTACATCTGTATATGGCAGAAGGTCTGCACTGTCCGTACTTCTCAGTCTGAAACTTCGGAAGTTAATACTTATCTATAAAAAAAGATAAGTTAAAGTGTCTGACGGTTAATTCAAAATAATAGCTTTTTGCTAAATGTATATGTAAGTATTTATATATATATATTTTATTATTGTGTATTTGTTTTTTTCTGGCTAGTCTCCGACTGGCAGACCGTTCATATTATAAGGATATTAACTATTTTTATTTAAAAAAAAAATTAATAAAATTAGGATTCCGCGCAAATATAATAAGTTTAAATAAGTGATTTCCCCGCACGCGTATCTTCACACTAAACAAAAATTGTTTGCTAAATTCCACGTGGTAGTTAGTAAGTTATAAATTTATAAGTAGGTATGTCGTAGCAAATGTTTTTATTATTTATTTTATTATTAATTTAGTATTAAAAGTACTTTATTTGATTAAGAATAACAACACCGTGCCGGCATGTATATATAGGTAGTGGGTCACGCGTGTGGGGGTTGTTGTAAAATAGCTGATTTTTAGGGCGAGGCCTTCAATTTTTTTTTTTTTTATAGTAGCACGGCAAAATGACTGCACTGTGCCTGATGGTAAGCACAGTACAATCCAAAAACAACGGCGACCACCGAGTGACACATTATCCATCGCCGGTCGCCGCTGTCATGCCTGCCTGCGAAAAGCTGGATATGCACAGGCTGATCCCGAAACGCGACCCGCAGAAGCGAATCACTATGACGGGCTTTTTCGCCATATACATGGTGGTTGCGACCCAGTCAGGTTGTAAAACCCTACCACCCCGCTTTCGCCATTGCCTCGTTCGTTATTCAGCAGGGTGCACCGCGTGCAGGTGAGGTTGGCTTGGATGTCTCTACGCTGGCAGAGACCTGGTCTGCCAATAAACCTGCCGGTAATTAATCTATCCAATTTACTTATTGCATTGTAGTCACAATCCGATTACAATATTTTTGCTGCTCCACTGGATTTAAATCCTACATCGCCATGGAACCAGAACTACGCAACAAGCCTTCCGCTCGCCCTGAACTTTCACCGACAAGTATAATACATCTAAATAATAATGCTACAAAATCGACATTACTTGTTTCAGATGAAGAATATTCAAAGCTACCAAAGTTGTTTCATTTGGACAACTATGAGGAATGCCTGTCGATACCAAACGGTCTGTACTGTCTCGGAACGTTTGCTCTCATTCCAGAAAAGGAGTCTAATGAGACGTATCAGTTAATAAAGGTATGATACTAATATCAAAATAAGCACGCTCTACAAACTACGGAGTTGAAAGTCTTAGTAAATGAAGAAATGGTGGTGTAGGCACGTATATTTGTACTCTAAAACTGCTTATTGTAGCGTCCAGCCAGCCAGTCATTGTTACGCTCGTTACGTAGGCGCACGTGTGGAATAAACCCTCTACCGTGTATGACGTATATTGTTCGATTCCCACAACTGCCCATAATATAGAACACAAGTAATATAATAAGTATATATAAGGACTGTATACATCCTGCATTATACACATACACACCTTACAGTGGCTTAGTTATTAACGTATTCGGACACCGTCGAAGCTTTTCGTAAAGGATAACATCGTAAGGAAACCATAGCATAGTGTTTTGCTTTTATCTATGTCTGTCCGGCTAACTACCACCCTCAAATAGGAAATCTGTTGCTAAGCACCTGTTGGTGTATCCAGCAGCTGCACTTGGGAACGGGTCCCTTCTGGATTAAGCGTGTTTACCATCTTAGATCATAGATATAATAGCTAGATAGATTTAGAACCACATCGTGATTTAATATTAGATGATATCGTGGTCAAACACTAAAAACTATTAAAAGCAATAACGTATAAGAAAGGACAACGTCTTGAGGAAACTAAAGTATAACAGAAGACATTGAAAAGACATTGCGGGGTGGTAGGGTTTTAAAGCCCGACTGGGTCGCAGCCACCATGTATATGGCGAAAAAGCCCTTTTTAATGGTGGTAGAGCCACGCTGAAACTATTATTGGTTTCAGTATGAATGGGTCGGCTCGCCCGGGGTAGTACCACCCTCTCATAGAAAACCGACGTGAAGTAACAGTGCTTGCATTGTTGCGTTTCGTTCGGTCAGTGAGAGCGCCGGAGACCCACCTCCCCTCCCCTCTCTTCTCTCCTCTCCCTTTCCCTCCCCTAACCCATCCCTCCAAAAGATGGCAACGCACTTGCGACTCCTCTGGTGTTTTTAGTGTCCATGGACGGTGGTGTTCACTTAACAGCAGGTGACCCACCTGTTCGTTTGCCACCTATGACATAAAAAAAAAAAAAGCCCGTCATAGTGATTCGCTTCTGCGGGTCGCGTTTCGGGATCTGCCTGTACATATCCAGCTCTTCGCTCGCCGGCATGACAGCGGCGACCGGCGATGGATAGTGTGTCACTCGGTGGTCGCCATTGTTTTTGGATTGTACTGTGCTTACCATCAGGCACAGTGCAGTCATTGAGCCGTGCTACAAAAAAAAAATTTTATCACCCTCTAGTTAAAATAAGAATTTGTTACTTAGCACACGTATCTTAGAACTGCTCGATTTTGGTATGAATTAGCTTGGCTTAGATTAGCTCGGTTAGGTCGCGAATTGCATAAACTAGGCAACAGCCCAAGCCAAGGTGTGCCGTGCACCCTTGAGCTATTTGTCAAAATTAAATCGGCTGAGTGTCCTAAGTGCTTACCTTAGTAGTCCGGTGAAGCTGCTAAGGACGTACTATGCCAATAGCGTGGTCAGTTCGAAAAAAAAACTGCTCCTCTTCAAAGCAAGTACTCTAATTAAATCAGATATATATATATATATATATTGTAAAACAAAGCGCAGGTAAATCTGTATAAAAAAATCAATTACCGATTGTATGCTAATTCTTTTGTCTTGTGCTTGTAATTCTCAGGACGAGTTTTGTATGAAAGAAATTGGCTGAAAAATTATAACTATACGGAAATATTTAGGATAAGATCTTCAAAAATATTCATAGAATTTTCTCATTAACAAAGTTATTCAGTTTCTATTCTATTTAATTATATGATCGTACTGCAAAGGGAAAATTAGATTTCCTTTTCTTCGTTGTACACCCGCTCGAAATCGGAACGTACAGCTAGTAAAAAATAATAATGTTATATTGGAGTTATTGATCTTGCACTATATATTTTACTGCAATTTGAAAAATGCAATTTTTTGCATCTTTAAAGAAAAAATTATACTTTATTAAATTTAAGCCCTAAGAAGGCACTTATGAACGTCAAAACTACCACCGGTTCCGATAAACAACCCCGTCAGAAGAACCGGCAAGAAACTCGATCTGGTTTATCTTTTTAACATACATATATTTAAAATACATTAACGTTACAGTCGTTTTTAGTGGATGCACCGAGAGGTGTCAATTCCAGACGTCACGATCGTTCACGTATTGATCCACTCTAAAATAGTCTTTAGACACGAAAACCCGCTTAACATGGCGCTTAAATTCACAGTCGAGTAAATCGGTAATATGCTTTGGGCCTTTGTTGTAAAACAGAATATTGAGACCTAAAAAGCTGTTACTGGTTTTAGCGAGTCTGAAAACATGGAACGACCAATTTGTCACAGTTTATATCAATTAGATCATGCCGGTCTTTTACGAAATCCAACTTTTGCGGACATACATTAAATTAACAAGAATGTATTGGGAAGGCAGAGTGGCCCATGAAGCTATTTATTCTAATCAATGATTCGGTTTTAACGCAATATATACAAATCTGTGTCCTTGCCAGAAACTTTGAAGTGTTTAGAAATGTTGATCACTTATGTTATAAAGTGTAAACAAATTGTGAAATTAATTGCTTAACTCTCCGCTGCCTTGTACTTGTTATCATTTCACTTACGTCGTCGACTTTTATTGATGATGAATAAATTAATTATGAAATGAAGTTCCCATAAATTATTGTGTACACTAATAACAGAGAAATAAATTATATAACTCCTTATCAGAAGGATTCAGGAGAGGAGACTTCATTAAGTCAGCTTCATTCGTAACCTGATCTAAATATGACTATACTCCCCTATTTTTACTACTATCTCGCTTAAATAAAATTTTAAATTTTGTCTCTAATCATCCCCTTTTTACTATGTAATATTTTATTAAATAAACTATATAGGTTTCTTGTAATATAAACTACTAGCGGTCCCGGCGGACTTTGTCCTGCTTTGATAATAAAAAAAAAAAACTAAAATTCAACCGCAGCGCCACTTACCGGGTTCAATTCTAAACCATTCTCAGATCCACTCGAACACGCACACAAAATTTCATCAAAATCGGTCCAGCCGTTTAGGAGGAGTTCATTGACATACACACGTACAGAAGAAATATATATATATAAAGTTTATGATACTCTCTTCCCAATCGCATTCAAAAGTTTTTATTAGATAACCACTATAACTAACTGGAAAATTACCCACCTTGTATTTATCATCGCGTTCTTAACTAAATAACTTGTCTACTCCAACATTATATAGCTGATGAGTAGTTTGAAGCATTATGCCTCAGTGGTTAGCACGTGCGAACACCACATTGACTGACTTAGGTTTGAATCTTGGCAAATGAACCGGAGTTTTCAACGAAGGAAAACATCTTAATAAAACCAAAGCCTAAGTAAGGGGTGTTTAGGGGTGTAAGGGGTGTCGAATAACATCTAAGACTTGAGACACTCAAGCCAACATCACCTGCACGTGGTGCACCCTGGTCAATAACGAACGACGCAATGACGATAGAGGGTTGGTAGGATTCTATAGCCTGACTGGGTCACAACCACCATGTATATGGCGAAAAAGCCCGTCATAGTGATTCGCTTCAGCCTGTGCATATTCAGGTTTTCGCAGGCCGGCATGACAGCGGCGACTGGCGATGGAGAATGTGTCACTCGGTGGTCGCCATTGTTTTTGGAATGTACTGTGCTTACCATCAGGCACAGTGCAGTCATTTTGCCGTGCCACAATAAAAAAAAGGCTGTTTCTAAGACCGTCTGTAAGTTCTAAAACACCTGTAGGTGTATTCCGTTTGTTAGACTTGACAGCCAGTCCTTTTCTAGGGTTAGCCTGTTTACCATCCTAGACTAAATCGTCATTTAACATAATCTGTGGTCTATGTGGTGGTCAAGTATTAAGAAATATATGTATATATGCATATCTTTTTATGAATTACAGGAGTATTCTAAGGAAGCATATAGATTTAATCGTACGTTAATACATCGTGGTTACTGTGTTAATACACAATGTTCCCATTTGGGCAATGAGACATGGATACGAAACACAACATTACGAATGGAACAGTGTGTTGACAAGTTGGCAAGTGAATATGGTATGCGTGCTGAATTACATACATTGCACTACTGCCGCACGTATGAGGCGGTGCAGTCCACATCTGATCCCGACTTACCTCAAGTTATCTACCTCGCTATTATCTGTTTGGTATTAATATTAAATGCCGGTGGAACTGTATACGATTTGATGACAGGAGATAATCCTAAAAGTAAGTAGAATTTCGTCATTAATAACTTTCTCATAACTCATTCTTAACTTGTTCTGATTTTATAAATCGTTTGACCGTTTCCAATATCATTATTAGAAATATATTCAAAACTAACTGATACACGCGACTTCTTCTGCGTCGTTTATTGTTGTATCAATATATTTTATAATAATATTATAACTAAAAAACTGTAGATACGTCACATGCGCTTGTTAAAACTTGCCTGGCTGGCTTATTTTTAACGGCTGCCCCGTTTTTAAGCAACATATATTATAACTATTTCTTTTTCACCACCGATATTGAGAATATGTCATCTTTCCTTCACATTTTATTTAAGACAGTGTGGCGTTAAAATGTTACTTTGCATGTAATGTAATGTGTGTAATTTTGTCAAAATATCATGTAGGTGACGTATCTACACCTTCTTAGTTATATCATTGATATTTTATGTATACAGGAAACAACATAAGCACAATACCACTAGCCCCAGTTGTTCTACGGCAAGAAAACACATCGCTGAACACGTAGTTCTTACAAATATCGTACTAAGTAGATGGTAGAACCACACTGAAGCTATTACTGGTTTCAGCATGAAGGGTCGGCTCGCCCGGGGTAGTACCACCCTCTCACAGAAAACCGACGTGAACCAACAATGCTTGCATTGTTGCGTTTCGTACGATCATTGAGATTGCCGGAGGCCCTTCTCCCCACCCCTTCCTCCTCTCTCCTTCCTCTTCCTCCCTGTCCCTTCCCCCAACACAGGCTGGCAACGCAGTTGCGACTCCACTGGTGTTGCTGGTGTCTATGAACGGTGGTGATCACTTACCATCAGGTGACACACCTGTTCGTTTGCCTCCTATGATAAATTCTAATAACTTTCCTATTATATGAAACTATCGTAACAATCTCCTTTGTGATAAGGACCAAGCGTACAAAAATTAAAACTAAAACAAACTGATCGAAATATATCTAGTACTTTTATCATATTAGTTCCTTTTTTTTTATTGACGTGGGGAAATCCCTTATGGATACGCCACCGTCTCGGGAGAGAGAGTGGGTTATGTCCGACTCGCACGGACTAAAACCCCACGGCGTACCGTCCGACCGTATTGTTGGGCCGGCAAGGGATCAAACTACGCCATTCCCCTTGGATAGCCGCCCCAACGGTCCGTCCTGCGGAAGGTGGCCGCCGGGCTCCGTCCTAATAGGGAGACAGACTCGGTACACACCAGCTGCCTCCTCTCGTCTACCGGACCTGTGCAATGAGGAGATGGGCCCTCCGGCCCACCCCCTCAGGTCTAGCTACGGTGGTGGGAGAAGGGCAAATCGCCGCCTCCTCCCTCCGGTCCTCCGTTGGCGGAGAGGGCCACTGAGAGGGTCATCTTCGCGGAGCATGGCCGAAACCACACTCGGCAGCGACAAATCCAACCCCACTGCCGCAGTCAGAATGCGGTGCCATCACTTACTAGTAGTTCCTGAGATTAGTGCGTTCAACCAAACTTATTTGTTTATAATATTAGTATAGATTACTACTCTTCCCCGTATTTACCTCGAACCGCCATTCAAATTACAATAACTTTTGATATAGTAGACCGGTTTTAATAAAACAATGACTAAGTTACTCCCGAAGATATGCTTTATCATTTGATATTTGATCGTTTTTTTGTGAACCCTGTACTTTTGTAGGGATGTGTGTTCATACAAACAGACAGACATTTTCAAAAATGATTGAAATGTTATTCTATTACTTTTTCCTAGACACATGCAAAAATTTCTTATTATACACATAGTATAGATGTAAACCTTGGCAGTATTAAACGCATCCTCGTGTTTAGTCAAAAAGACGAGGTTGGTAGCACGTTGTGGTTGTATGAAAAACGCTCAAACTTAGAACTTCATATTGAGGATGGCAAAGTGTACTTACACTGCTGTGTTTCTAGCAGATCCTATAGGGTACGATTGGCAACTCGCACTGTCATTAGAGGTGTTCCAACCAACTCCTCAATAGTAACAACTTAGTATGACTGACCTCAGAACTGTGGTCATTTTGAAGTTTGTTATAAATAGCTATAGGTATATTATAGAATATCAAGTGAACTGCATGCCTCTTTGTTATATCGTAACAAAATAACACTCAGGCCTCGTTAATCTTTTTGGCCGCTCTGAATATTCTTAGGTTCGGGCGTGTGTGTATTAAAGTCAAGACTTTAGTACAAAAGAAACGGTATTTAACTATCCTTACATTGCTTCGATGTTATACATATAATTAACACGTAATTATCCTAAATTTGTTCTGTATTTTATATTAGGGGTGGACAAAAAGACTGGCGAAGACAGTACTAACGTTGATTTGAAATGGCAGTCGTACGTAAACGAATACAAAGTCAATTCGAGAAAACTAAAGTACAAAATTATTAAAATATAAATATAGATATAAATATATATTAAAATTTAAAATAAATAGAAGTATAAATATCTTATGAAATTACTTTATTAGGAGGATAAAAGCGACATATCTTCAATTTTCCACATTTCAATAAATACGTAATCGTTCTCGTTAATCGTTATATATTACATTCATTCTCCATGTAGTGAATCGTAATTATTTCAGAAATAAACGTGTTGCTGTGTTGGTCCATATGTTCGAGCTGGAAGGAACTTACACAACCATACAGTAAATCCACTCGTATGCATCTAGCAGCTATTCAAGGGATCAGGTGAGTTCATTTTGCGATTCTCACTTCCAGGATTCGTATCAATTATCCTTGATACAAGCTACGTTTCGAATGTCGTCAATGAATTAAATTGGTTTTTATTGTTTTTTAAACAATTTCCAGCATCCATGGCAATGATATTATTATTATTTTATTTTTTTATACTAACGGCGGCAAACGAACATGCGGGTCACCTAATAGTAAGTGATCACCGCCGTCCATGGACACCTGCGACACGAGAAGTATCACAGATGCGTTGCCAGGGAAGAATCACAGATGCGTTGACAGATGATTGACAAAACAAATACCACGATAACGCACACATACGTAAAGTAATATCGTAACGCCATACTGTCTTAGAACGAATGTGGAAGTAAGATGGCATATTCTCAATATCGGTGGTGAAAAAGAAATAGTTATATGTTGCTTAGATACTGACGGATTGACTGGGCAGCCGTCAAAAATAAGCTACTCAGCCAAGTTTTAACAAGGCGCTGTCGAAGCGCTTATGACGACGTATCTACAGGTTTTTAGTTATAATATCATTGATCCTTAGTATTTAATTAAATATGAAACATTATAACACAAGAAAATAACACACATTGTCTAGAAGTTCTTCGCCGATTAGATAGCAAAGGTCTAATAATATAACTTGGACTGTTTCAGAGTTGCCGTGGCTATCAGCATTTGTCTTGTGCATAGTGCGATAATTTACTACTCACTTTATCAATACAATCCTCGTGTTTTAGAAAAGGTCAGCATCAAATTATTATTTTATTTTTTTATGTCATAGGTGGCAAACGAACAGGTGGGTCACCTAATGTTAAGTGATCACCACCGTCCATGGACACTAACAACACCAGAGGAGTCGCAAGTGCGTTGCCACCCTTCGGGGGGAAAGGTTAAGGGAGGGAGAGGGAGAGGAGAGGGAGAGGAGAGGGGAGGGGAGGTGGACCTCCGGCGCTCTCACTGACCGAACGAAACGCAACAATGCAAGCACTGTTGCTTCACGTCGGTTTTCAATTAGAGGGTGGTACTACACCGGGCGAGCCGACCCATTCATGCTGAAACCAGTAACAGTTTCAGCGTGGCTCTACCACCATGAAATTTTAATATCATGGATGAAATTCCTTCCAACGTATTTTAAGGACCATTTAGTGACATTATTAAAATTTATTACGGTATAACGTAGTAATCAAATCAAATCAAGTCAAAAACACTTTATTCAATTTAGGCCCTAAGAAGGCACTTATGCACGTCAAAACTACCACCGTTTCGGAAAACAACCCAGCCATCAAGAAGAACCGGCAAGAAACTCGATCGGGTACATCTTTTTAGCATATATATTTCAAATACATTATACGTTACAATACCGTTTTTAGTGGATGCACAGAGAGGAGTCAATTCCAGAAGTTACACTAGATTGTTTTCATGTGATCATGAAAACCTTCGATTACTATTTTCTTTATTATTTATCGAAAAAAAAGACTTTCTGATATCTAGTTATAATTATAAAATCAGGATAACTCTTCACAGATAAACTAAATAATTCCGCATCAGTTTATCTTGTTATTACCTCACATTAAAAAATTAGCAAGCAGATTAAGTTCTGTTACATTCGCAGTACATAAGATTCGCCAGCTAACAGATATTGCCACTGCTAGATTAGTCTACTTCGCTTACTTTCATAGCTTAATGTCTTATGGCATTTGTGTGGGACAGCAGCTGAGGTAGACACCGTATTTTTGTTACAAAATCGGCCATTTCGAGCAATATGCGATCTCGCGAATTATTAAAGACTAAGTTTCAGGAATACATGGGAGAGGAGGTGGGTCTCCGGTGCTCTCACTGACCGAACGAAACGCATCAATGCGAGCATTGTTACTTCACGTCGGTTTTCTGTGAGAGGGTGATACTACCCCGGGTGAGCCGACCCAAGCCGGATTGTGAGTTTAAGCGCCACGTCAAGCGGGATTTGGTGTCAAAAAGCTATTATAGATTGGATCAATATGTGAACGATGGTGATGTCTGGAATTGCCTCACCTCTGTGTATCCACTAAAAACGGCTGTGACGTGTAATGTATACTAAATATATACATACATATGTTAAAAAGATAAACCAGATCGATTTTCTTGCCGGTTCTTCTCGATGACTGGGTTATTTTGCGAACCGATGTTAGTTTTGACGTTCATAAGTACCTTCTTAGGGCCTAAATTAAATAAAGTATTCTTTTTATTTTGATTTTATTGTAATAGAGCTAAACTTTAATAGATATCTTCATTGCTTATTTTGACAGCACAATCGTGACCGAGTGCCATGATTGCTTATTTTTATCTGACTTCAAATAGGAGGAGGTTATCTTCTATTCGGTAGTATTTTAAATGTTTGTTACCACAGAACTTTGCAATTTATAAACCAATTTGGGAAAAAATATTTTTATTGAAAAGGGGATACTTTCAACGGGGTCTAATATTAATTTAATTCGCATTGGAGCTTGATTTTCTAGCATACACTTGGAAACTCTTCAAAATCGAATAAGAAGCTACCTATATAACAATGGTCAAAAACATTTTGGTGCGTTATTTTAAAGTTGAAATTTATTGAAATATTTTTTTCCTGTTTTGACACCACAGAAGCATTTGCCATTGTCAATGTAGTTTATTGAAATCGATTTTATTTTTTGTTAAAATTTTCTTGTTTTCAATTAATCATTTTCCAGATCACCGGAGATCCAGTTACCATGTTAATACAGAATAGCACGGCTATGGAGCAGATGTTCGTCGTGTTGTCCAGTTTCCTCTGTGTCTACAGTTTGAAACGCTCCTCCAAAGATCTAACATTTAGCTTTGGTATATTGATTAAGCTTCTACTGAAGAGGATCTTTAGGTAATCACAAATTATGATAGGAAAGCCTTCACGAATAATTTCTTTTTTATATTCTACAGTAGTCCGTGCGAGTCGGGCATAATCCACCCTCTCCCCCGGGAGGGTGGTGTATCCATAAGGGATTTCCTTACGTTAAAATAAAAGGATTATTTACATGGATTTCTAGTAATATCTCGGAGTTCATACTCCATATTATCTTTTAACCATTACATATTTCACTTTAACAACATTACAGTAATTTTACTAAAGGGCGTGTATTAGTAGAAGTATTCAGTGAGATTTTTATTCGAGGGCATGATTTTTAATGATAGTAGATAAAAAAAAAACTTTTTACACTACGATGGTGCCTTTTTTACACTACGATGTGCGAGGCACGTTAGTATACGAGGACCTAGGTAGTGATCGAAATTGCCCACATATAACACTAAAGTTCAGGAAAGATTTCAATGAGTAGATTGTACGACATTGCTATAAAATGAATTATACTTTGTTAATGAACTAGAATTTATTTTCAGAATAAGTCCTTTATATTTGTTAGTAATTGGATTTATGGCGACATGGTGGCCATATCTAAATGATGGGCCATTATGGCCAACAATGGCTGTCACGGAAAGTAAAATTTGCCGCGACAAATTCCTATCGCACGCCTTATTTCTCAACAATCTCATGGAACCGGAAAAGTACTGTGTGATGCCTTCTTGGTAAGCCATCGTATTTATATAAACACTTATTTATATCCATATAAAAAATATTTATAATATTATAATGGACGTTACTTATAATACACATAATAATTATTTGATTGATGAAGGCGTTACTTTGGGGAAATCCATCTTTAATATTATAGTGCACGTTACTTTGCATTTCCGCCTGGAATTCATTGGCCGCTACCACGTCTCACTTCAACAAAAAACGTTTGACTTTATTTGCGTGTTGTGTATTTGGTTATTTATTTTGTTTAGTTCGTGTTATTTGGTCGTGTTATTAACCTACGGTTACTAATATTTCGCTATGTATATTACTTCTTTCAGATTTAATTTTTTCAGGTACACGTTGTGCAAATAAAATGTGCAAAAAAAAACGTTTTTTTCTTGTAGTGAGACGTGGTAGCGGCCAATCAATTCCAGGTCCACTATAATATTAATAATGGGTTTCCGCAAAGTAACGCCTTCATCAATCAAATAATTATCATATATAGAAATAGGTTTAATCTTAACTAATATTATAAATGCGAATCTGAGTTTGTTTGTTTGTTACGCTTTCATACGTTAACTACTCAACCGAGCTTCATGAGATTTTGCATTAAATCTATGCCAACGCGAGCGAAACCGCGAACAAAAGCTGGTAGTTTTATAAATGATGGCGTATCAATTATTCTTATGTATGCGTTGTATTACTCGACATTTTTATTAAAATCCCTTTAGTAGTTTTTGTGTAAAAGTCCTCACAAACATTTTCTTTTATAATATTTATAAGATTACTAGCTTTTTCGCTCGGGTTCGCTCGCTTTAATGTAGATTATATATAATCCCTTGCAAATGGTGTTGTATTCCTCTGTATGAAAAGTACCCTATATTCTTATCCCGACTACGGTTATGCAAAATTTCATGATTAGTTGAGTAGTATGAATGCAAAAGCGTAATAAACAAACTGACATTCATATTTACATGAGTGTATTAATAATGATGGAGTTATAATATTGTTAATTTACGTATTAACGTATTAATTCGCAGAGTGGTAGGCTAGGGTGGTAGGGTGGTTTTTCTAAGTAACTACCACCCTCAAGTCTATCTAAGCCCCTGTTGGTATCTTCTGGCAGCTCCGCTTGAGTGCCAGTCCTTCTCTAGGTCTAACGTGTTTACCACCTTACACCACAATGATATTTAATATCAGATGAGATTGTGATCAAATGCTACACCCAGCAAAGCATAAAAAAGAAATATTTTCAGGTATTTAGCGGTTGATATCCAGATGTATATAGTAGCCGTAACAGTTACTTTATTATTGGCGCGACTACAAAGAGGACGCATTATAGTTCTTTTCATCTGTCTTGTTGCTTCTATTGTCCTCAACGCTGTATTGGCTTATATATTCGATTGGAAACCGATGCTTTACTTTTCTACAGTTACCGAGTAAGTGCGAAACAATCTGTTTTTATTTTAATAATTTACTTTTTTAACACTTTCACTGCAGCTATGGTTTCGTTCTATTGCCAAAATCGACAAAAAAACAAATTGAGGGTCCATGAGATACAAATAATAATAACCATCTTTTAAGCAGGTCGTGGTTTTTAATTTTGGCTTTTATGGCGAGTTCTTAAAGCACGCAGCCGGATAGCAACTTGCTCAAGAGTGCCAAAATGGCCAAACCTCGACTTGGGCGGTTGCCATGAACAGAACAACGCAAATCGACTTCGTAGGTGGTAGAGCCACGCTGAAGCTATTACTAGTTTCAGCATGAATGGGTCAATTCGCCCGGAGTACTACTACCCTGTCCAGAAATACCGATGTGAAGTAACAGTGCTCGCATTGTTGCATTGCGTTCGGTCAGTGAGAGCGCCGGATACTCACCTCCCCTTCCCCTCCTCCCTTCCTCACTTCCCCTCCCCCAAATACAGGCTGGCAACGCACTTGCGATTCGCCTGGTGTTCCAAGTGTCTATGGACGGTGGCGATCACTTAACTTCAGATGACCTACCTTTTCGTTTGCTTTCTATTATATAAAATAAAAATTGAACTAATCATATGAGCTAATCTAACTATACATGCATCCGTTAGTAAATATATCGCACGAATCTGTACAGGTATTTCGAATCTGTAAATTTTGGTTAAGTCTAATTAACCAAAGAGTAAAGTAAGGTCCCTTACAGAACCTATGTTCTTACCGTGTGTACATTACACGTGTAGGAGATACAGTGTGGTTTGTGTGAAGTATTAGAGAATGCAGTGTTACGCTATTGAGGGGTCTGCGGCAAGTGTGCGGGAGTGAAGTTGGCTGCCCAAGCACGGTGGCATGATCGGTGGTTTTGCGGGCGTGGACGCGAGCAAACTGTATTTAAAGAGTCGGAGAGGTACGAATCGTGGTACTCGCTCCTGCTACACTACGCCTTTTTTAGATTTCCTGAATGTAGGGGTGAATATTTGTGACGATACACATAAATAGTTTTGACGGTATACGGGACTTTAGTGCCGACATACATTAGTACATACATTTTGATTTTCAAACTTATTGCTTAATCAGAGCAAGTAGTATTCCCAGTTAACTTGTTACCCACTTTTTAGTGAACACAGCTAAAAATAACGTTTACTTTCAGGGACATACGTACATTATTCCGAGATGTACCTTCGTTTAATCGACTATACGTGTCTCCGTGGGGCAACCTCCCTGCTTGTTTTATAGGCTTGATAATCGGTCACCTGTATCCTGCTATGATCAATTCAAACTTTGATCTTAATAAATATAAGGTAAGTTCTATATAATAAATTATCCTTAAATTATTTCCTCTCTTCTTTACACATTACAAATTTACAGGGAACGACTAAATACAATCGTATGTATGTGCAGGGATGTTCGTTACAACAATTTTTACGATTTCTTTAATATTTAAATTTTGTGCTGGATTGACGTAATGAGTCATAACGTTTCCGACGTCATCTCCGATGCACTGTCCTGCACTCCCGGCAATTACTTTCTCTCAATCAGCGCCCTCGTTGGCTGTATAATGTGTCATATCCGAGGGCATGGGTTGGGCCACAAGCCCTGTCAAACAAGGATCAAAAACAATTTAAAATGATGATGGCTTAGTGGTTAGCATGGAAAGGAGGGACATATTGCGATGAAATCATATCATGTTGATAGGGCTTAAACTAAGCCTGCCTGGCTAGCTACCACGCCCGAGTTATAGGTGTATTGCGGCAGTTACAGTTGACAGCCAGTCTCACTCTAGATTTAACGTCTTTACATTTTTAAACCCACATTATCATTTAACAGCAGGTACCCCCCACAGAACACCGACGTGAAGTAATAGTGCTTGCATTGTTGCGTTTCGTTAGGTCAGTGAGAGGGCCAGAAGCCCATCTCCTTTAAAAGGCCAGCAAAGCACTTGCGACTCCCCTGATCTTGCTAGTGTTTACGGACGGCGGTGATCACTTACCGTCAGGTGACCCATCTACTTATTAACCCCATACGATAGTGAAACTTTTATATCACAGGGAAACATTTTAATTAAAAAATACAACAAAAAGCCAAAGTCACGCGGTGTTCCCAGACGGTCAATCGTCCAAGTACTGACCGCACCCGACGTTCCTTAACTTCGGTGATCGAACGAATACCGGTGTCTTAAGCACTCTACCCGACATAATGTGGTAAACTCACCACTTTTTATTACATAAAAAGGTTGCCTATCAGAATATCAAAGCCCTCTCATAAGAAGTTGCACTGCAAAACACAAATGTCGGGTGTAAAGACTTATAATACGACGTAAGACGGTCGTCTAGCTACGATTCTGCTAAATAAGTATTAATAACATGACAAAAACGATCTGGTAAAACACTAGAGGTCTAACAAAAATTATGATATGCGTGCAAAAGAATCGAATTGTGTAAAACATTGCGTTTCTATTAGTTTTGCCTTCGATCAACAATAACTATATAAAGGGTCACGTACAAAATTGAAGCTAAAATCTGTCCTCGTAAATATATACTTATGTGTAGCTATTTGTTTACTAAGAAAGGGAGAAAAAAAGTTTTAAAACAGTTTTAAGTTCAACCTAATTACAACCATAACACCTAGTAATAAAGTCACAAATATTCAAAATATTATCTAATACTTACGATAAACCGAGCAAAGTAATAAATTACTCCCCTCACAAATGAAAAGACAACATTTAGTGTGAATTCAACCTTAACACGTAATGAATAAAGTACGTTTTCCCGTTATTATGCGTGTTTGTGCGTGACGAGGCCATAAATTTGTAACACGGGTTTAAAATCGGTAATTTTGTTCAAAATTTGATATTATTTGTTAGTTTAAAGCTTAAAATATAACATATTCAACATGTATTTAGCGAAAGTAAGATACTCCAGCCGTTAAATTGCTTTTTTGGATATCATTTTTGCACTTTTTGAATACACTGCGGCATGTGAAACGGGCTTACATTGGCTGTGTTTGAAACAAACTAAACAAAATAAGGGCACACATTTCAAGTGAACTGTTATTTACCGAGACGTATTTTTCGCTTTGCGACTTTATCTAGTTATTGTCGATCGAAGAGTTTTGCCTTCGTAAATGACAACCCGCTTACAAAGCCTTAAGAGATACTGAACTGTCCGATTATTTGCTTTGACAATCTTCAAAGACACTGAGGACTAAGCTGGGACGGTTACCAACCACAGCCTTGAGACTGAAATACAGTAGTGCGATTATTAGTTCTCTAATACAAATATGGTAGTGGTATATCTTAGTGTGTGATACACCACACATATGTTCCATTGATTATACAAAACATTTCCTGCAGATAATTTCATAGACCAATATATATCAATCTCAATAATCAATCATGTTTTTATTATTTCAGTGTGTCTTAAATATTGCCTATTTGATATTGATACCCGCATTATTTTGCTGGTTACTTTTGGGCAACTTCATCCAGCATATCCGGGACAAGATCTTCGTGACTGTATACGCTGCTGCAGAACGGTCCATTTTCCAGATTATGTGCTTGCTGATTTATATAATGTTAAACGTTATCAACAGTATGTATTGATAAGTATATCTTCACTTCTTTTTTTATATTATAGGAGGCAAAGAAACAGGCAGATGATGGTAAGTGAGCACCGCCGTCCATAGACACTATCAACACCAAGGGGGTCGTAATTGCGTTGCCATCCTGTGTGTGGGGGAAGGGGGAGAGGGGATGGGAAAGAGGAAAGGGAAGGTGAGTGTCCGGCGCTCTCACTGACCGTACGAAACGCAACAATGCAAACACTGTTTACTTCACGTCAGTGTTTCTGTGAGAGAATGGTAGTACCCCGGGCGAGCCGGCCCATACATGCTGAAACCAGTAAGGAATGCCTTCAGCGTGGCTCTACCAACTACCTTCTTTTTTCCACATTGTAGACAGAGTAAAGGTATTATAAAAGGCAACGAATGTACGAAGTTAAGGATTTTGATAACTTAAAAAAAAATGTCGAATCCTTAATCTAAGGGATAATTTAAAATATCTCGTATAATACATGATGCTGCTCTGTCAGACTAAAATCAGCTATATTTGAATCTATTATATGAATAACTGACTAGATACTACAAATTCTATAACTATCTAGTATATAGTAGACTATATAGTAGTCCGGTGAAGCTGTTAAGACCTTGCTTGGTCAATAGCTTAGTCAGTTCGAAACAAAAAAACTATGACTATAACGGAACTACATTTTGAAGAAACTACGCCCAGTGGAAGCGTTGTCGTACGTCGCGGTGACGATCGATTTAAATTCTATATCCCTGCAACAATCCTTCATTTTCACACCACCACCACAATGACCACAATCTCACTAGATGCTAGATAACGTCGTAGCCTAAGATTGTAAACACGCTCCGTGTTATTACAAAAAATTTAAATAAGTATTAAATACTTGGTTTAACCTAAAAAAAACTCTAACCTAACGTAATCAAAACGAGACAAAAGAGCAAGAAGAGAATAGAAGCGACCACGGTGTATTTAATAGGAAACCTTTTTAAAGCCAGGATTCAATACGTATTTGATTTTTTTGTAATAACACCGGTTAAGAAGTCTAGAGGTGGGCTTGCTCTGGAATGCAGCTACCAGAACACACCTATAGATGCGTAGTGACTGATTTTCAGCTTGAGAATGGTAGTTAGCCAGGGAGGCTTAGGAAAACCCTTTTTTTTATAGCGGGGAAAATCCTTCATTGGATACACCTCACGCTGCCGGGGAGCGTGAGGGTTATATGGGACTCTTGCCCACTAAAACCCCTCTGCCGCTCAGCGCGAATATGTGGATCAAGATGCGGGTGCACGACTAGCATTCCTCCTGGTACGCGCTTGGGTTGCCCGCAAGGTGGTAATACGGGACCCTCTTCTAGGGAAGAGAGATATCTCTCTCAGGCTTCTGTGTCGAAGCGGCGGCTGAGACCGTGATTCCACCGCATCCGCCGCCAGAAGGCATGTTATGGAGGCATTAGGTGGAAATGGCCACCTCCCCTCCTTTGACGCCCTATTCTCCTATGGCGTACCACAGGAGCCACAGGGCTCATCTCTCGTTCTCTTTCGGCCTCCTCCTTCTGCCGGAAGACACTTTCAAGGCTTAGGAAAACCCTACCACAATGTTAAATTTTCTTCACGTTGTATTTCTTTACCGAAACCTCAGGCTTTTTCGCAAAGATTCTACGTCAATCGACGCGGTGTCTGCATTTGTTGGCCACTAGCCATCATTGCTTCAGAATATTATGATGTGACATTAGTATATTGGCAGGGTTTGTTTTAATGGACGCGTAGTTGGCAACATCGCAAGTGTTATGGCAGCTACCTTTGAGAGTCCGTTCTCTGTAAGCTTAGTCATTATTCTTCAGTTCTCTCTATGTCATCTTCGGTCACATCTTCATTTAACATTAGGTGAGGTAGTGGTGGAGTAATGCACCTCATGCATTGCCTCCCTGAGTAACCTTCAGGTGACGGACGCGGTGGCGAAGGTCCCCGATGCGAAGAACGGTCTCGGTTGCCGCTTCAATGGAAGCAGGAGGTAGGAATTCCTCTCTCGAGGCGTGGGTCCCCTGTTCGACCATCTACGGGGACTCAAGCACGTGACCAGGGTCTGGAGGAACAAGTGATCACCACCAACCCTTGGCCCTGGATCACATATGCGCAAAGGCGTCACAGGAGTTTTTAGTGGGTAAGAGTCCCACATAACTCTCGCACTGTCCCCCGGATGTAGGATGTCCAATGTAGGATTTTCTCCTCCTTAAAAAAAAGAAAGGTAGTAGTCGAGTAATAAATCCTATAAACAATTGGCTACCAACTACATTGAATAAGTAATTACATTGAATGGGTCGGAGAACTAAAATTTAAACATTCTTAATATTATAGGTATAATTAGAACAGATACAAATAATTATTTCACGTGGACAAACGAAAGGTATATAAAAGAACCTACACGGGCGGGTTTCTGTTATAATTTGATATTCTAGCACCAACTTTTAAACCGATGTAGCCATTCAGTTAACTAGCGAGCAACAATGACCTAGTCGTTCAGATATCTAACGAGCAACAATTGGAACTACTATTTAACGAGAGAAAGCTAGGAAACACATAATTATGAGAAAGTCATCCGTAAGAGGTTTTGTTCTAAATGCCAAAGGTTTTATGCAAAAATCCGCCTCTTTGCTTATTATTGCAGATTTTATGATAAGACTATTCGCGTGGCAAGGTTGGCAGGCGGTGGCTCGCCTCTCGCTGTCAGTTATGTTGTTGCACTGGTGTGTGAACATGATGCTAGTGCTGCCACTGCCACAACCCGTACCTACGTCTGCTATAAATATTGTAAGTTGAAAAACCACAGGAAGCCGAACCTTATCCTTAATGATAGACCACACCGAAATTCAGTATTAACGTGACATTCTACATTTCCTCATGACAGACACAGAAAATGGTAGTTCATTGGAAATATGTTAGGATATTATTGGAATTTTGATGAATGAAAAATGAAATTGAACCAAAAAATGGAGGTAGGGACTACTTCTAATGTTAGTTGCCAAAGTAGGTAAATTTGTAGTTATCAAGGACAAAAAAGTCGCGTCAAATGAAAGAAGATCGTATTGTTTTAAATGTTAAGTATCCGAAATAACTAACTCTTTGTTGCTACTAGAGGGTAGGTAACAAATGCGAGATTTCGCCATGTAAAAAAGTAATGTCATATATGTACTGAGTACAGTATTTTATCTTTTGTGTTTAGTTGTCACTGACCTTAAATTTAATACCAAGCTGACAACCAGTTACTGTTTTTAAATGTTTTTTATTTTATTTCAGTTAACTATTGGAGCAGCTACGACAAGCTTTACCTTCGTATTGGCGCTGCCACTGACTCTTCTCGTGGAGATCCCAATGATGAAATTCTTCCAAGTCATCTTATCCTCTTGAAATATCATTCAACACACTTTATATACACTTTGGTAAAATTTACACAAGTTGAGTCTTTTGTCAACTGTGTTAATTAAAGATATTTCGAAGGGTTACGTTATTGGCACATAGATTCTAAATTCATTCCTTAAGAATGGAGGATACAGTAAAGGGAAAGTTGGAATAAACAGCAGTACAAATAACAATACATGAACGTTTTGACTACCAGGCAGTTGTTAATCCTTTGAAGTTGTTCACTGTTTTAATTTTTTTTATATATACTATCTTGTAACTGCAACTTCAACCACGTGAAAATATTTGATTACTCGCGGAAAATCATGTCTTTTCTGAATTAAAAATAAGCTGTATTTAATTTTATCTCCCCTCCCCTCAAACACAGGCTGGCAACACACTTGCGACTCCCTTGGTGTTGCTAGTGTCTATGGATGGCGGTGATCACTTAACATGAGGTGACCCAACTGTACGTTCGCCTCTTATGATAAAAAAAAAACAAATGGTATAACATATGTTACGGTACTATCATGTCACATTATATTGGAGAAAAGACTAAATATGAGGAAGTATGATGACATGAATATAATTTTGGTGGTTCAGGATTACTATTATAATTTTAGTATTAGATTATTATAAAATAATGTAAAACTATAAACACGCCAGAGCAACAACAAGTACCTAAAGATGCATAATTTCTAAAATATTGTCATAAAAATTTAATAGCTAATTTACAATTATTTAAAGATAACCCAAATAAAATGACACTGCAACCTATTTTAGCAGATGATTACTATCAAACTGATTTTACACATGTAAGTCGTTAACTAAATGTACCTAATGGAAGTATGCGGGACGGGAATATGAAGCATAGCGAGTTAGCGAGGACATGTTTTTGTATGTAAAAATAAAAACTATTAATATACTATCTTTTTTTTTATATACATTAACTACGTATTTACGCTCCTTCCATACTGCTTTATGCGTTGCTAATATAATAATATCCATTTGGGAAGTTGATACCTTTATCCAATAACGTCAGGACACAATTCCTCTAAGATTGACTTTATTTTAACCCTCAGACTAACTGTTAATTCGATTTCAGTTGCTTGGCAACCAATTAATGGTTAGTAAATTGAGCTGACAAATAAATTACTTCACAGGTTACTATTGGCATACAAAATCTATAGCGCAATATTGTATTATTTCATATGAGATATGCCAATTAATTGGCGGTATCAAAGCTTAAATATGCGACCCGCCGCTGTAATTTATATTTTAAGTTGCCCTTAGACAAAAAAAATCTTTTTTATAGGGGGCAAACGAAGAGGTGGTTCACCTGCTGGTAAGTGATCACTACCGTCCATAGACATTAGCAACACCAGAGGAGTCGCTACGGCGTTGCCACCCTTTTAAAGAAGTGTTCGCTTGTTTCTTAATGGTTTGGAAACACCGCCGCTGGGAGTCGATTCCACAGGGTCGAAGTACGAGGTAGAAATGACCTTGAGAAGCTCACCGTAGAAGACCTCCACTCAACGAGATGCTGTTGATGAAATTTCAATATATACGGCCGCTGCTATAGACGCTATAGATATCCCATCATAGCAGAATAAGGTAAAAGAATCGGTATCTAGTTACGCTACTCCATTTCTTCATCTTCTTCCTAGCGTTTTCCCGGCCTGGTGCCAGTTGTCCGCTTTCCTACTTAACTTTCTCCACTTAACCCGATCTTCGGCATCCTTCTGTCGCCAGAAAATCCATGACAAGGACGCGATGTAGCGTTGTGTGACTTTCTCCTGCAGTTAGTTACCCGAAGCCGCCATCAACACGCTCAAACCCTCGATATCCCTCGCCCACATGCCCGTTAAAGTCGCCGCCTACGATGATGCTCTCTGAATTGGGGATACTACTATCCACTTTGGCTACGCTACTCCTTTTGTGTTAGTTAAATAAATTTAAATCACACTATTGTGTGCATATGTAATTAAGGTCATTAGGTCTTCGATTGCAATAAACGTGTTTTATTTATTTTATAGACGCAAACATTAAATATATTATGTACAATATTCCGTTGTTAGTTTTGGAGAAAAGTACGTTTCTCCAAATCACATTTTGTTATTTCGGTGTTTGTTTACAGATCTGTATTCAAAATACTTTACTGGAAACTTAGATTTTATAAACACAAAATAATGCTAAATTATGTTTTACACAAGAAAAAAACAATTGTAAAAGCTGCTAAACATCGGCTACATTGGCATGTAACAGCATAACCATAATCAAGCTCTCGTAAAGAGATGAAAAACTTAGCATTCCATGGACTCATCTTGAGGGTGCCGGATCCATAGTGTAGCAGAGAGAGAAACTTCGAGCAGATCCCGAGATTTGTGACACACATATAGGCTTAAGTGATTCCTCTCCGACGTATATCAAAACTCATCTTCACTACTCGTGCCCAGCCAGTATGAACCTGCTAATGCAATTATAGATATACATTCTATCATAAAACTTGCCGCAATTATGGACAGGTCAAGGTCTTTCAGCAGGTTATAGAGAGATTTTGCTGATATATCTTTCGTTCCCACTTCAAACTATTCTTTGTTAATTCGTTTACAAAGTATCTGCTATAAATTCTTTATGGAATTGAAGCTTAGATTCAAGTTTTGTGGTACTTTTCTCTTTTGAATATAACAATATCGAGTCAGGCAATAGAGAATAGTTCACACTTTAGACTCTACTAACTTCTGCTCGCGGGTTAGCTCGCATTAATCTAGATTTGACCTATCATTCGGAAACAGTACTTGTTTTCTGAATGTACCTTACATTAACATTACCTTGTCCTTTTCTGTACCACAACGAACGTGTATGCAAAATTTCATGACGATGACGCAGTTAAGGCGTTTTTGTGAAACAAACAAATTCACATTCGCTTTTTATATTATTATAAGGTGTAATAGTAATAAGCTATTACGTACCGACAATAGACGCGTTTTACTTGAAATAAAACGCATATTAAAATACTTACCTTATTAGAAGCTTTATATTGAGAGTGCGTATCTGTTTCCGTTCACTTCTCTTTCTACCTTATATAGCTATCCCTTTCGCACCTCCCTACTGTTCACCAGGGGGCGGGGCCTAAGTCGTGGCCGTGAGCCCCGGCAGATTTGTTCGTCATTGTGTCGAAATATACACCAGGCAGAGTTAAAAGGTAAGCTTCTAATAAGGTAAATATTTTAATATGCGTTTTATTTCAGGTAAATGCGTCTATTAAACTACTTGACCGTTATTACAAGCTTTATATCGAGACCTGTTTGTTGTCGCCTGGTGAACACACGCCAATGTGATATAATTGGATAGGTAAATATGTGTGCGCCAATATATATATATATGTGTATGAGATGCGAAATATAATAATGCTAATAATAATAAGAGTTCATTATTAAATAAGCGAACCAATAACAAACCTTGTACTATGATTTATATAAATAAGTAACTTTTCCTTTATCGTAACAACTTATTATACCGAATAACAAGAATAGTCATTGCAGATTTAAAAGAAAACGATATTTAGAATGGATTTAAACAGCATTAAAAGCTATTAAAATCGGTATAAAACATATGCAATTTTTGTTTCGTACTGTTACTGTAAATGAAACTCGAGTATTAATTTGACAAACATATTTAGTGTCAACATGTATCTACTCAAATTACCAATTTCTTAGTAAATCAGCTGGTTTACTAACAGCAGTTCACTAGTCAACGATATCAGTCTCAAAATGTTTCGCTCAGAATTAAGTATTAATATTTGAAATTGATAGAATGTTACTATACACCCGCCCATGATGAATAAAATAATCAATTTCGATGTTGTAGGTC
>MU158747.1:906096-953359 GCA_015888305.1 Antheraea pernyi | reverse complement strand
CCCCCCCCCCCCCCCTTCGCGGGGACATAACATACAATTAGATAACGATGTAGCTTTGTGACTGTTACCTGAGAGGACTATTTTGATTCGAAAGAAGAAATAGGAATTTGATCGGCATATAGATATATTTATGTGTTTTGTACGAAATGGCCAGTTTATTGAGTAATCTACTAGAAATCGAACTAGTGAAAACATACCGGTATTTAAGTTTCTCATTCAGACCACTAAATATTTAAGCCTCCATGTATGTATTTCAAAATGAAAGCCGCGTTTTGAATCGGTTAATTTGACAGGAGTTGTAATATCGAGGGTCTAACATTCTCTTATAACTTTTCCAACCACATGATTATTCATTCACTCTACCCTTATGAAAGATTTATCTCTTTACAAGCAGGTAGTAATCCATGTGGTTATAAACAGAGATTAAATATAGTACAATATTACGGCATACAATAAGTAATATGACCATTTAATTTGGTGTATCCGCCCAGTGATGACATATAGCAGTCCCGTTTTTGCGCATAGATAATTTTCGACAAAGAGAGATTTCGCGAAAGATAATTTTCATAAGTTGCAGGTTCTTCAAAACCGCGTTTTACGTAAAGTGACCGGTGCCCCGTGGTACGTCCGGAGAGCTGATCTACATAGGGACCTAGAGATGTCTTCTATCTGGGCGTACGTAAAATCACTTACGATTAGTTATTTTGAAAAAGCCGCGAATCATCCCAGTCCGTTAGTGGTATCCGCCGCAAAATACGAACCCGTACCAAACGCTGCGCGTTGTAAAAGACGTCCGCGACATATTTTTACCGACCCTCCCGATGAAATAACGGCAGTGAACGATCAGTACCAGACTGTATTTCCAAACAGCGTGCTCACGCCCACGCCCGCGTAACCACAGATCACGCCGCCGTGGTCTAGGGATAAATTTCGCTCCCGCACACCAGACTAGGCCCCCCTCGGCAGCTGCTCAAGCCTAGGTCCGTTCCCTCGGCGTGGAGCCCTTGAATACGTTGCTCGCGTGATACAGTGACACAAAATCTTACATCACTGCGACAACATTACACATATCACCTTCACACACGTGCACGCATACACTCTTAAACATGCAAGTGGAAGGTTTTTATTTTTTCCCTTAACAATCTGAAATAGTTTAGAATATTATCCGATATGAAATATATATAAGGGTTGTTGAGGTATGTATGCTTGGTACACATATATGTTTCAACAACTCATATATGTATGAATAGTTAGCTTAGCTTAGGTTAGCTCAGATAGATCGCGAATTGCATGTATCAGGCAACAGCCAAAGCCGAGGTGTGCCGTGCACCCTTGAGCTAGTTGTCAAAATAAAATCGGCTGAGTGCCTTAAGCGCTCGCCTTAGTAGCCCGGTGAAGCTGTTAAGACCTTGCTGGGTCAATAGCGTAGTCAGTTCGAGAAAAAAAAAACATTTAATTTACACGACCATTTAATTCCACATAGCATAGTTTATATTTTGGTGCCCTAACAGCAGCTGTCACACTATGCGTATATTAATATGCAACTCGCAGACCTTGACAATTATACTTATCACATTCAAGACACTAAGGTGCGGTGGTTGAACCAGACACCATTTATTACTGTAGTACTGTGAAGCATAGGTCTCATGAATAATACAAACTCTTAAGAGAGTGAAAAATTTGTTAGTCTCGAGAGCGAGATGTATTTTTCTTTAAAGAAACCACCTTACAAATTCCGCTTCTCTAGATAGGTTGAAACTAGTATCTTACTCAATTAATTTATACCGTGATAATACAGTGAAACTCTTTATAACATCGTTCGTTATAACGAAAAACTTTCTATAACCTAGAAATTCGTTCAAAACCTAGAAATTATTTCAATTTGGTTGGTTTACCATAAAATAATTGTATAACGAAAATTCTAAAAAGTTCGATCCCTTGGTATTCATTATAAAGAGTTTATACTATTAATTTTTATTTGTTGTCCCCCCTGCTTCCCGTCCCCTGCTTTCATAATTCTCCGAAAATGTTATTCATTTTCACGCGTTCCCATTATACCTTATTACTATTTTCTATGGAAGTAATAATTCGGTCATGAATAAACTTACAACTTCGGTTGTTATATACTCTGTAGGATCTAGACCAGGGTTTTGCTCGGGATCGATACGTTCTAGACCAGGGTTTTGCTCGGGATCGATACGTTCTAGACCAGGGTTTTGCTCGGAGTCGATAACGGTTTCCCAGGGGCTGACATAAACGAAAACTCGAACGACCACGTTAATTTTAACATTAACACAAGGTCTCATTTCAAGCTGTCAAAATACTGTATAAGCTGTTACGTGTACCAACTCGTCATAACAATGACTAATCTGGTATCATTGTACAAGTCGATAAACATGTACAAGCTTGACTCGGCAAGTCAAGCGTGGACAAGTTCGTGAAAGATTGTACAAGTCATTCAAGCACGTTTTGACTTGCTCTTCAGTTTCACCGCTGTATATGACGCATGATTTTGGAAAATGGGCATCTTATCCAAAATATTATGAGAGTCCCTGGTTTAGAATTACTACGGTCATACTATAAACATTGGGGTTGATGTATTGCTTTATTCTGCAATTGTTTATTGTTGAGATGAGGACAACCCTGTTATTATATGAATACAATAACGTATAGCTATACTCTTATAAAGCAGCAGAAAGCAATGTTTTATGAACTAAAAACATTATGTGAAAAAATTTATTCTCCAGGTGAGCCATGCGGTCTGTACAAGGCTTTAGTATAATATCTTTCAGTTGATACTTTCCTGAGAGGAAAGCCAAGCAGCTTTATTGTTTTGTAGAACAACTAGTTTAACCGAGCCGCCAAAAATTCCCCGAGAACAATATTCTGAAATATACTCCCAAATTGGCATTTAGAAAACAATAGTCAGCGACTTGTCTCATCGCGTCGTTTTGCTTTTATGAAATACGTAATTCAGTCAAGCGATCAGTCGTTCAGTTTTCAATGTAAACTTACTACATATCGAAGAATCTTCTATAATATTATCGTTTTGACTTGTAAATCACTTAATGTAACTAACAAAACTCTGAAATATGTAATTCAAACGTGTGCCATGTCTGCGTGAAACTCTTTGCCAATCAAATTAATGACTATTGTTATAAGAATAAATTTACATCAGATTTACAATTCATTAAATCTAGTCTACTATATATTAAACCGTATGAAACTATCAAAAGACATCAACTTGACTTTGTATTAATCGATTATTTTCTCATGGAAAATGTTGTGGATTTTCATTCCATTTTTGGTAGTTTCAACTACGGCGGGGAGTTTAACAGGTAAAATTTCACATTATCTATCTATACTAATATTATAAAGAGGTAAAGTTTGTGAGGTTGTAGGGGGGATCTACTAAACCGATTTTGAAAATTCTTTTACCAATAGAAAGCCACATTATTTGTTGGTGTCATAGGCTATATATTAACTCGAAAAATGAAAAGACATTTTGTGGTAGTCGGATTTGCAAAGTAAGTCGGAGAAAAAACAGTTGAACCAAAACGTTTCTTACGTACGATGCCTTAACGATGAGAGATATATGATTGAGTTCTAGAAAAAAGTTATAGAGCTTGATAATGCCTATAAAAAAGTCAGCAGCATATGTCTAACTTTTATATTTAAGTCACAAAAAATATTTTTTTATATTTATACCGCCCAACGAAGTGGGCACGGGTCAGCTAGTATATTATATTTCTTACTGAATCGACGCAATTTCCTATTCAGTTTTAGAAAGTCAGAGTAGACGATCATTCTTTAAAGTGTGTATTTAAAAATAATACAGTTATAACTCATATGTTATAAGTGATACATATTTATAGAATTACACAGGGTCGCTTTCATCCAGGAAGAAGTACTGTTCCCATGAGATAAGTACATTATATATAAACCCGAACGAAGCCACAAGCAAAGACTGGTTCTCTATAAACATTGCTATAAAATGCGTAGTGACAGATAATGGTGGCATGGTGAATAATTAATATGCAGATATTAAAATTTATTTCTCCGAGTATTGCAAAAGAACAACCAAGTTCCAAAAATATCAAGCCTCGAATCTTTCCTTTCTTTTAAACGTTATTGCCAATGATATTATAAGTAAAAAGATGTACTTATAATATTGGATATTGGTATTTATAAAAATTTAAGTACATTCTAGAGATTTCCACCACTCGTTTTTCTGGTACCCGTGACTTTGCCTGCGTTATTTATTATCATATAAAATTTGTTATAAAATTCTTAGGTTATTAACACTTAGTTTATAAAACTCGTAGTTTATTAAACCTTACATAATTTTATATTAAACTAGCGGACACGGCAGACGTTATCCCGCCCTGATTTAAAAAAAAATCATTGACGAATTATATACCAAAACCTTCCCCATGAATCATTGTATCCACTGGTGAAAATCCGTTCACTAGTTTTTGAGTTTATCTCGAACAGACAGACGGACGCGGTAAGGGACTTTGTTTTATACTATGTAATAATAATAATAATGATGAAGCTACCGTAATAATTCCTTTTTTTAGATTAGGGTCTAGTATCAAAGCAATAAAACTGAAATATTGATCGAGATTTATCAAGTAGATTTTGAGTGAGGGGCACTTTTTTTTTTCGAACTGACTACGCTATTGACCCAGCAAGGTCTTGACAGCTTCACTGGACTACGAGTGAGGGGCACCCGACGCTGGACCTCTATCATTTATATATTAGACTAACTTTCGCCCGCAAGTTTATCCGTTTCTTTCCCAAACTGACTACGCTATTGACATATCAAGATCTAAACAGGTTTTTCCAATTAGAACAGTTACTTTGAACTTACACTAACTTACCTAGCGACTTCACTTACGTAGGATATTAAAACATTTTTAAATAATACATTGTTTGTCTTAGCGTGTTGATATATAGACTATAACTTAACACGCTAAGATGCCTTCCTCGATAAATGAGCTATCTAACACTGATAGAATTTTTCAAATCGGACCGGTAGTTCTTGAGATTAGCGCGTTCAAGCAAACAAACTCTTCAGCTTTATAATATTAGGTCTATACCTATGAAATTGCCGTTTTGTATGAAAAAAATTAAACGATTTTTTTTCATGTATTTTTTATTTGTATTAATCGAAGCAATCACCCATGCAATTAATGCATCTTTGCCAATGACGGAGAACTTCTAAACACAGTTCTTGCAGCTTGGAGACCGTCTGCTGTGCAGTATGAGGTCGCGCGTTGTCGTGCAGGAGTAGCGGAGCCGAGCGTTTGACCAATGCTGGTTGGAGATGTGCCAGCTTCTCCATCATTGTATTCAGTTCTTCACAGTACATATCTGCAGTAATGCTCACCCCGTTTGGTAAGAAGCTGTTCTGAATCACACCGGCGCTAGACCACCAAACAGTGACCATCACTTTTCTAGGGGTAAGTTTTCGTTTAGGGCATTGTTTAGGTGCTGAACCAGGATCCAACCAACTTGCTGAGCGCTTGCGGTTATCAAACAGAATCCATTTTTCATCGCAGGTAACAATGCGGTTCAAAATTACTTCATTTGTGTGTCTGTTGAGCAGTGCAAGGCACGTCTCGACGCGTACTTCGCGCTGGCGATCATTGAGTTCGTAGGGCACCCATTTGTCAAGCTTTTTTACCTTGCCAATTTGACGCAAATGGACCAATATTGTTTTGACGCTAACGTCGAAAGCTGCTGCTAATTCAGCCGTAGCTTGTGTATCATCAGCTTCCACAATCGCCTTTAATTCGTCATTGTCGACCAAAGTCTTCGGACGACCGCGAGGTTCATTTTTCAGGTCGAAATTCCCAGAATGGAAGCGAGCAAACCAATAACAGGTGGTGCGTTGGTTTGTAGTGTTAGCTCCGTAAACGTCGTTGATGTTGCGTGCCGTTTGTGCCGTGTTGCTGCCACGACGGTACTCATATTCCATAATTACTCGAATTTTTAACGTATCCATGATGATAAAAAATATTGAAATGCGATGAAAATGTAACACTAATCAATAAACAAATGACTACTATTGGAAAAAGAATTCCATGTTTTTAAAATAAAATTATTTTGAAATTAGAATTCTTAGCCAAACAAAAATTATTTTGATTTGAAATGGCCAGTACTGCAGAACGGCAATTTCATAGGTTTCAACACCTATTATTAAGTATAAATATAGATATGATAGGGTGTAAGGGGTATCGAATAACATTATAAGACTTGAGACACCCAAGCCAACCTCACCTGCACGTGGTGCACCCCGCTGAATAACGAACGAGGTAATGGCGAAAGCGGGATGGTAGGGTTTTACAGCCCAACTGGGTCGCTACCACCATGTATATGGTGATTATGATTCGCTTCTGCGGGTCGCGTTTCGGGATCAACCTATGATAGATTCTCTCTCGGTGGTCGCCATTGTTTTTGGATTGTACTGTGCTTACCATCAGGCATACGAAAGTCATATTTGCCCATTTTGCCAATAAAAAAAAAGAGATCCTCAAAAATAATATTGTGGGTATCGAGTTGAAAGAAAAGTAGCATAGCATCTTATGAAAAAGTGTATGTACTTTTTTTAGCTGAGGAGTATTCTCAACTCCCACGTCTATTTCATTTAGACGATTACGACAAATGTCTATCAGTTCGACATGGATTGTATTGTCTGGGCGTGTTCGAGCTTATACCGACTCACGAACCACATACTGTTTATGATTTAATGAAGGTAAATCAATTATTATTTAATAAGAATTCATTAATACACATGCATTTTTTTTAAATAATATTTATTTTCTTAACGCTATATCTAAATATATAAAAATCCAGTGTCATGATGTTTGTCCAGTGTAAGTTTGCATTTATGTATAACTAGCAGGTCCGACGGTTGCTGCCATGCCCTGATAACAAAAAAAAGTTATATACTTAAACGTTCCTCGGGAATCACTTTATCTGCTGCTGAAAACCGCATAAAAATCCGTTCAATCGTTTTAGGGTTTATCGCAAACAAACAGACAGACAGACAGACAGGCAAAGGACTGTGGTTTATAAAATGTAGTGATTTGAACCAACTTGAGAGATAGGATAATTTATATTTCGATTCATGACCTCAATATTTTTGAATTACAGATTAAGTGTTTGTCAATGTTGTTTATTGTTATTAATTGTAAGTTTCACAAGTCTCCAACAGATGGCGCTATAAATTATGCCCTTATTATTAAGCTGTAAAACCGACTGTTATAAATATATTATAGATGGCACCATCGTTTAATTTTGAACTTATTTTTCAATAACTGAGCGACAACCCGTGACCATGTCAGCTAGTAAGATATGTTTTCCAAACTAATCTGTTCACTAATGGTATTTTCTCCACCATTACCACCTTTTTATATCCTGTAATGTAAAAGCAATTTAAAATGTAATGCAACGAGTTAAAATTTTAACTACCACATCTTGCGTTTATCGTTTGAACTAGTTTTCAGTATCAAAATATTAAGTTCCTTTTGTAGTTGCATAATGTGTTTGATAGAAGGCATTACATTACTCTAATTAGTTCTATGGCATATACAGAAACATACTGAAGGCACGTTTAATTTTAACCGCACTTTAATACATCGCGGTTACTGCCTTAACAAGCGATGCCCATCAAGAGAAACCAACACAACTAAACATTTCGAACAATGCGCGAACGTGTGGGCAAAGAGTCAAGCAATGCGTGCGAACCTACATACACTGCATTACTGTCGCACGACAAAGGATTTACAAGTTATCACCCCACGCAGCAACGAGCAAGAGATGTTCATACAAGTGTGTTACGCTATCCTACTTTTAAATATAGTCGGAACTGCGTACGATTTGATGACTGGAACTGCACAGAACAGTAAGTTCCATCTTAATATTTTAGGTTAATTAAAATGTATTGAAATTATGTTTTAGATACATATATGAATAATGCAATTTTATAATTACCCGTGACTTTAATAATAAGGCGTAGCGCGATATGCTGAACCTAGATTCCAAGATCAGTCGATGTATTCTCATCAATTGACTAATCACAGTACTCATGATAAAGTCCTCGCAAGTCTCGCATTTGGTCAGCCATTTCAAATTTAGCCACTCAAAGTCTTGTAGTTCGGAGTGACAACGACGACTACCGATGTATCCTACCACCGTCGGTCATTGTTATTTTTTAATCGCCCTATGTTTACATCAGACACAAAACCGTTACTTTGTCGTGCTTAAATATAAAAATATACCACCATTACGGCAAACCATTTATATGTAAATTTTGTATAATACTAGCCGACGACCTAGCCGACGTTTTCACGCCCTGATTATAAAAAAATCCTTGACAAATTATATACCAAAACGTTCTTCATGAATCATTTTATCCACGGGCGAAAACCGCTTGAAAATCCGTTCAGTAGTTTTTGAGTTTATCGCGAACAGACAGACAGACAGACGCGGTAGGGGACGTTGTTTTATACTATGTAATGATTTATATAATTTTCTTGGAGTTAATTGCGTTCAGTACTGTTATGAAAATGCTCTGTTCTTTCCAGAAAACAAGTTACTAATGGCATGGTCTATACCAGCTAACTGGCATAAATTAACTGTCATTCATAAGGGTGGTGACGCAAGACTTACAGCATTGGAGCCAGTGCAAGGAGCGAAGTATGTATTAATAGAATGTGGACGTTTATTCTATACAGTCTATAATTGAATTTTATTAAATAAACTATTTGTCAAGAGGCTCCCAATTACAGGAATGCAATCCTTCTTAGTCTCTTTAACCTCTCTGAATATAGCCGTAAGTTCAGGCTTGCGTAGAGGCAAGAGCTTAATACAAAACAAAGTTAAAATATTATTACAGGAATCTAAAATTGGTCTTCATGTTATACACATAATTTTTTAAATATTATACCTACATTCGTGTTCTGCGTCCCTATATTCGGCTTGGTACATATATATGTTTCAACAACTCATATATGCATGAATAGTTAGCTTAGCTTAGATAGGTCGCGAATTGCATGTATCAGGCAACAGCCCAAGCCGAGGTGTGCCGTGCACCTTTGAGCTAGTTGTGAAATAAAATCGGCTGAGTGCCTTAAGCGCTCGCCTTAGTAGAAGCTGTTAAGACGTTGCTAGGTCAATAGCGTAGTCAGTTCGAAAAAAGTCCCTATAAACAGAGCAGTCAAAAAGTTTCGCTAGGGCTGTTAATTAAAAAGCATTATTACCTTTCATACTCATTCACATTTAAGCACCATAAAAAGGCAATGTTAGTGGTAACGTGTACAAATACTGCATCGATCAAAAGTTTAATGGTGGGGCTTCTTCTTATTTCTAGCTAGTTAAACCACAAATTGAAAAGCTGTCGCAAAACAGCTATGTGTTTAGCAGGTATACTTGAGGTTACAGACTTGTAACCTTTGGTAAACTGGGCACAGGTATATAGTAATCGCAATAAAATTAAACAAAATAGCATCGCTCCGAGTGATCGCTACTTAAAGTCTTTTTGAGGAGGCAAAATTCCCAAAATATTATAGCGTACAAAACCACCAATGTCCTATTAAATATGTTTTATATTGTCTCAAGGGTCTTCGGTATTTTCTGCGTAATGTATGCACACAATTACGCATATCACTACGCATTCCACGTTACCAATCCAGATTTTTTGGAACAGGTGAGCTTTTTTTTTAAATTCAAAATGAAAAATACTTTATTCCATTTAGGCCCCAATAAGGGGCCTATGAATGTCAAAACTACCATCGGTTCAGAAAACAACCCAGTCGTCGATAAGAACCGGCAAGAAACTCGATCGGGTTTATCTTTTTAACATATATTTAAAATAGATAACACGTTACAATCGTTTTCAGTGGATGCACAGAGTGGAGTCAATTCCAGACATCACCATCGTTCACATATTGATCCACTCTATATTAGTTTGTTGGTCCAAAACCCGCTTGACATGACGCTTAAATTTACAGTCCAGCAAATTGGCAATATGCTTTGGGACTTTGTTGTAAAACCCAACATTATTACTTAAGAAATTGTAGTTTTACTGAGTCTTAAATCTTATTTATCTTCCTCGATAAATGAGCTATCTAACACTGAAATAATTATTCAAATCGGGCCAGTACTTCTTGTGATTAGCGCGTTTAAGGAAGCAAAATCTTTAATATTAGTTTGGATTAAAGCTTTAAGATATTACAATTTTTATAAGCACTACGCGTTCAACGGATATGTAATTTCTGGCCGTGGAGAAGTGGGGCAAGCGGAGTGTAGAGTGCATGGGCAAGAGAAAGTAAGTAAAACAGATGACATTATTTATTAAGTAACGCTTATTATATTTTCTCATCTGTACACAAAATATATTCTTAATAAAGATAATGAGCAACGCAGACGAAGTCGTGGGTATCAGCTGGCTTAAAATAAAATTACACCAAAAATTCATACTTAATAAAAAAAAATATTGGCATTAGCTTCGCAGTGAACAAACTAGGCCATAGACATAATTAAGCTCTAACTTAAATAAACCAAATTTCGGTAGTTAGTGTCTTGTTTCAGATGCCAGTTCAATCTGCCGGTTTGTTTATATCAAACGGTATGCTTCTAGTTCACATGTTCTTCATGATAACAGCATTTTTAACAACTTACAATATGTTACTATACTCAGAGAAACGGCCGCTAAGTGTTCGTATGTTGCCGTTACTTCTCATTAAAAGGATTTCCAGGTAAAAAAAATGTTCTTAGACCTAAATTTGAACATTTTCCGTCCTATTGTAATATTATAAATTTGATGTATATGATTATTAGGGTGTCCCGAAGAAAGTCGATATTTTTTTTTCGCTCTTACCCCAAATTATCACATGGTATATCCAAACAAAAATTGTATCCGAAGGACCACTCTTAATTTCAATTTTAAGAAGTCGTCCATCTAACTTTAAATTTTCCCGTATATATAACATATGATTTTGTGAAACATAATTGTCACCTGCAAACAATACAAAACGAAGCGATACGTTTTCAATAGTCCGGTGAAGTTGTTAAGACCTTGCTTGGTCAATAGCGTAATCAGTTCGAAAAAAAAAAAAAAAAAGATACGTTTTCAAAAAAAATTTATCGTGTCAAAATTCTATCGTAAATGTTAAGGTTTCTACGGATCTTTGATATTTGATTTTTTAACAATTTTGCGTATTTTTTATACTTTGCGGTTAAACTATCAAAGTAAGAAAAAAAATTATTTTGCTCTATCATGTATAGTTTGATTAATAAAAGCGAAAAAAGAGAAAAATTTAACTTTGCAAGATTGTAGCTTTGTTGCTATTAATGATGCGGAAAATTCGTTAAGGACTTTTCTATAAAGTGTCAAAAGAACTAAAAAACTGCCATTCCAGTTTTTATTCTGTCTTTGATAGTTTAACCGTAAAATATAAAATAAAATGCAAAATTATTAAAAATACAATTTCGAAGAATAATCAAGTAAGGTACAGAATGTTGGGACATTCTCGATAGTCCATATCTTGTTAGAATTTACTATTATAGTATTAATTAACTATTTTTTTCCATCTCTGATTTAGACAATTGGGTAGGATAGAATGTAAATGTCTGAAAGCCGAACCTCTTTCTTTTTGCTAGAGAAGAAACCCTACTGTTATTTTCTATCGTTTTATTCTTTATCTAGGGTATCTCCACTACACCTGCTTGTTATTGGATATGCTGCAACGTGGTGGCCTCAAGTCCGGGACGGACCTCTCATATCAAGCACTATAGGCAAAAATAGTCAGACCTGTATCCAGAAATTTTGGACCCACGCGTTTTTTGTCAACAATATTGTGGATAAAGAAAAAATCTGTCTATCACCTACATGGTATGCATTTTATATTTGAACAATTATTTAGGAATTAATTAGCGGGTCGAACGAAGTCGCGGGTAGGAGCCAGTAAAATATAAAAGCCACTACATGAAAGGCTAATATCCCGCCAAACACTCCATGACAACCCTTACAATGCAAATTTTTTTGTGTAGGTACTTAGCCGTTGATTTACATCTGTACACACTAGTTTGCTTCTTAACTATCTTCATGTGGAGATATAAACGACAAGCTCTGGTCACGTATAGCGCTTTGTTCTTCGGATCCTGCATCTTTAATGCCATCGCGTGTTACATTAATAATTGGAAGACTTTCGTATTCTTCGCATCGTCCGAGTGAGTATATACATATAAATCATTACCGTGAAAGCTTGCGAGAATTGTGTCGTTACATTTCAAAAGGATCTAAATCCAATTTTAACGTTTCCTAATATTCTATGTTCTTTTTCAAGTTCTTCAAATTTTGTACAAGTAAAATATGAAGACCATTAAAAAAAATAAAGTCATTACGGAAGGCAAAATTTGAACATCGTTCTAGGTGTATAAAGACTGAAAATCTTAAAAAAATAATTAAACATGCTGTATAAACCATTAAAATTTTATTTAGAGTGTTTTGAAATGTAAAGACACGTTTAATGGGGTTTTGTAAACTTTTAACGCAAATACAATAACACATAGGTTATCCTTACTAATATTTACTACTCAACAGATCGTACATTTTAGATGCACGTTGTCAGGGGAACAGACATGGACGTGGGTTACATTTCATCCAGATAAGAAGTCCAAATCGCAAATCCACTGCGATTAAAGTCGCGAGAAATAAATAGTAGATAAAAAAATTCTACGCGTACGTTGTATATACTGCAAAGAGAATGTATTGCGTCATAAGTAACACAGATACAAACGTAAACGAAGCCGTCGGCTAGTCATATATATCTTGTAATTTATGGTACTGTTAGTTTGGCGCCGCACACTGCACCCATATAGCTTGCAGTTATGTCCCACGCGCACTATCACTTTGTTCGTGGTAACTTTGCAACCTACATTTAGAACGACTATTGCTCCACTCCGATGGTTCGTAGTATTTATTAGATAGTCTAACCTTTTTGATAAATAGATTATAAACTAATAACAACATTTGTACATGTCTTATGAACTACTTGTACTACTGTAACTAACATAAGGTAATAATGTTACGCCCCTGGGTAAATCAAGCGCTGTTTGCGTGAGTAGAAATTTTATTTTGTATCGTATATACAAAAATGAAGTAAGCTCACTACTATAAAACGACATCTTATAATGCTGTACTCATTTCTTACTTCTTCTTCGTATTCAATCCGATGTCCCGAATATAACTCTACTCTGACACACCGCACTTTATATAACTTTCAATGGAGGAAAGTCTAGGCTGACGTCATTATTCGAACGATTCGACAACGTTCGAAAAGGGCTATTTTTAGAACCCACTTGTTTCATTTCCACGGTCGATGAGTTATTATTTGATTACTTGTAACGAGTTTGCATATAGACTATAATAGTTACATTAATTTGCATTGTTATTCAAAAGGAACATTCGAGAAGTCTTCGAAAACGTTGAATCTTTCACACATTTTTACATATCGACGTGGGGCGCGTTGGCGGGCTGTTTCTTAGGTATGTTCATGGCGCACGTGCAGTTTGAACTACAGAAGAAGAAAATCAACCTTAACGATTATAAGGTAAGGAGTATCTCTTACTACTAATAACAATATAAATTCATATATATATAACATACGTAGACACATCAATGTTAGTTCGAAGTCGATCTACCAAAAAAGTGAGACGCGACATACTATTTCTATTTAGGAACTAACTATTCTTACGATTGTACACGCGTTTGTTATCCAGTGAATATTTTTATTTATTAATAATCTTCAAATTTATTATACCATAATATTTTAAATGTAGGTTTTGTTAATGTTTTGTAGGTGGTAGAGCCACGCTGAAGCTTTTCTGGTTTCAGCACGCATGGGTCGGCTCGCCACCCTCTCACAGAAAACCGACGTGAAGTAACAGTGATTGCATTGTTGCGTTTCGTTCGGTCAGTGAGAGCGCCGGACACCCACCATCCCCTCCACCCCCTCCTCCATCCCCCCCCCCAAACACAGGCTGGCAACGCACTTGCGACTTCTGTGATGTTTGGTCTATGGACGGTGGTGATCACTTAACATCAGGTGGCCCACCTGTTCGTTTGCCTCCTATGATATAAAAATATGTGTCACTAATATTTTCTATGCCCGAATATACTTTCTGTGTACAAAATTATATCAACAGACAAAATTAAATAAACTTCTGAGTTTTGATTCCTTATTTACGATTTCTAAAAGAATTTCTCATAAAATCGGTAGAGAAATACAATTTTTGTTATAATTTCTAATAGCGATTTTAGCAAATCTTGTACTCTATCGATAGAGGAATTATATAAGCTCTTTGTTTATAAAATTTCAATAAAATCGGTTGTTCCACCCAGCCACACAAATAGATATGCCTACGACCAGCCACAGGATATTCTGATTTTCAATCCAAGACCGTTTTATAGAGCTGCGAATATTCTATATATATACGATATTTCTGTTTGTCTTCGCATACATGACCAATTTATTTTTCAGTTGGCAGTACTGATACATAATATAAGTTTGCCTCTAGGCATTGTATGGATAATAAAAAGTGGCAAGTTCGCTTTAGATCTTACTACGCCGGCGGAGATAGCAATATTCGTAGCGGTAGAACGAGCTGTATATCTAATAATATTATTTATTATCGTATTGGGATCCTTTAATATTGACGGTGAGTGTCCTCATAGCAATTTAAAGTTTGCAAATAAGTATTGCATGATGGTAGGGCTTTTTCTAAGTCTGCCTGACTAGCTACTAAGTCGAAAAACTGTCTCCAAGCAAAATTTGGTGTGTTCCGGCGGCCGCATCTGAGAGCCAGGCCCCTTTTTTTTCTTTTTTTTTTTAACGTGGGGAAATCCCTTATGGATACGCCACCCTCCCGGGGGAGAGGGTGGGTTATGTCCGACTCGCACAGACTAAAACCCCACGGTGTACCGACAGACCGTCATTGTTGGGCGGCAAAGGATCGTTCTAATTAATCTACCTTGTAGAGCCGCCCCAACGGTCTGCTCGGCGGAAGGTGACCACCGGACTCCTACCTATAGAGAAACAGACCGGGCACACACCAGCTGCCTCCCCTCGTCCGCCCAGCTGCCACCCCTCGTCCGCCGGACTTGTGCAATGAGGAGACGAGCCCCCTGGCCCATCCTCTCAGGTTCGGCTACGCTGGCAGGAGGACTTGGGCAAAGCGCCGCCTCCTCCTGCTGGTCCTTCGTTGGCGGAGACGGCCACTTAGCGGGTCTGCCTCACGGGCCCTCTCCGTCGCCTTCTTCTGCGAGATGACCTCCTCGCAGAAGGAGGCCATGAGCCAGGCCCCCTAGGCTTAGCGAGCTTATCATTTTGAACTACATCGTCATTTAATATCAGACGCAAAAACCCATAAAGTATGAAAAAGAATCCTGCAACAAAAGTAGCGAAATATAAAAACGAAAAAGAAAGTACAAATATCTAGAATAAAGTAATTTAACCCATTGTCTACGCCGCTTCAAGTATCCCGCTGTACGTGTGGGCCAATCCACACACTCGTGAGTGGCGTGATGCAGCCGGAGCCAATGGGAGTGCGAGTGGTTGGCAGGAGAGCGGCGACGGCAGCGCGAACAAATTCCAACGACGCAAATGCAAGTCGAATCAATAAGCTCGCACAAATTGTCTATTAATCTTGTAAAATGTGCAAAATCTAAATAAAGTATGTTTGTAACGAACACCCATTAACCATCAATTCGTGGTGGCCGAGCGGATTGACCGATGGAATGTCAAATAAAACTATATTGTTTTAAGTTTAGAAAGTATTCATAATTATTTATAATTTACTTTCCGTGTACAAAACTGAAAGATATAAATCTATCACGTTTTAAAAATTAAACAGGATGTGTCCTAAATAACACATGATAGAAGTAACAATTATGTATTACAAGGAAACAATTTAATTATTTTCACGCAATCACAAACAACGAGAAAGAACTCACTGCTCTCCAATAGTTCGACGGCAAGCAAGACACACCTTCCACTCTACAGACACAGTGCTTACCTCCACCACTTTCCCACACACAAAAAGGTTGCAGATCAGCATTTAAAAAGCCCTCCCATAAGAAGTTTACTTAAAAATATTCGTATACGGAGAGATCTACAGGTTTATTGATACAGATTTTTGCCAATGATATTAAAACGAAAAAGTTGTAGATACGTTACCTACATAATTTTTAGACAGAATAAATGGCACAATAACTGTGCGTTGAAATAAAAAAACAAATGGAACGATGACGCACACATACGTTAAGTAATATTTGATACACTAATCACGTAGTGTCGATGCAGTCAGGATTGGCAATAAATACTTCGTAGGTTCTTGTCACTGTTTAATTGGGCAGAGCTTCGCCTTACAATAACTTCCACATAGGAGTGCGCCCAGATCAGCGACATCTTGCCCTTTATATGCCACCAATGTAGTCTCACACCGGAATGAATAATGAACAGCCGATAACTTCCACCAATAGCGTTAGAGGTCAGTAGTAACACCCCGATAGAGTCAATAGCGCGGTATCGCAGGTCAATAGTGGTTCCCCGGGTGGCGTTGTAGTCTCGCCTCTCGGGTGTGTCACGGTACCGGACGTAGACGTTAACATATTGTAACGCCACACTTAGATAAAATGCGGAAGTAAGATGGCATATTCTCAATATCGATGGTGAAAAAGAAATAGTTATATGTTGCTTAGACACGGGCGATTTAACGGGGTTAGATCACGTTTGCTAGCTAGCCAAGTTTTAACTAGGCGCTGTCGAAACGTTTATAACGGTTTTTAGTTATTCATTGATTTTTTGCTTATTTAACAGGTCCACTTCGTAAAATTTTCGCTTGGAGTAGATGGCACGCTATGTCGCGTATGTCGTTAGCGGTGCTGCTTTTGCATTGGATTGTGGGTATGGTGATTGCAGCCCGACCAGTTCCTTACGCCTCCTCTATATTTGACGTGGTACGTTATATTTTATTATTGTCTCTTTATATAATACGTGCAATAGTTTTAGGCAGTGGTTGTCAAATGTTGTCTCGTTATCCAAAAGAGCCAAATATAAACGATACAAAATTGTTTTTTTTTCCAAAACCCTTCTTTTAATCTTAAGCTTTGCTTTAGTTTATACATTTTTATGTAGAATTAAGACTAAAAGATATTCACGAGCTTACTTGTGACCGATAAGTATTTCTTGCGAGCGACTAGCCATGCTATTGTTATTATCAAAAAATGTGCCAATTTTTTTATATATCATAGGAGGCAAACGAACAGTTGGGTCACCTGCTGTTAAGTGATCATCACCGTCCATAGACACAGGGGTGTCGCAAGCGCGTTAACAGGCGGGAGTGGGAGGAGGAGGGAGTGGGGTGAGGTTAAGTGGGTATCCGGCAGTCTCACTAACCGAACGAAACGCAACAATGCAAGCACTGTTACTTCACGTCGGTTTTCCGTGAGAAGGTGGTACCACCCAGGGCGAGCCGACCCATTCATGCTGAATGCAGTAAGAGCTACAGTATGGCTCTACAACCTTTTCTGTAGGCTTACGTTTCAAAAATGTTTACTTGTCTTTACTTAAAGTCAAGTCTGCACTTTGTGGATGAGCCGCGACTAAGGAGAGAAAAAGCCGCATGTGGCCCGCGTGCCCCGGTTTGCCGACCATTGGTTTAAATTTGAATTTTGAGTTAATTACAAAGAGTTTCATGTCAGAATACCTGTGCCAGCGAATTCCTATTCTTATTTATATAAAACGCACACCTCTCGCGCGCAAAGCATGAGACGAAATCTTACAAAAGCAAAAAAAAATTGTTGTTTTTTTGTCTTTCCTAAATGACAATACTTTTCCCATTCATTAAGCATGGGGTTTATTACTTTTTCAAAATTAACTTACTGAAAATTTATATTATATACTTCGATAATATTAACATTAGAAAGAATATAACAAAACACGTTAAAAATAGTTTTAAATTGAATGGGAAAAGTATCGTCATTTAGGCACTATTAAACTAAATTAATTAAGTCGATAATTTAATCGTGTTGAATTAGCGTAATAAATAACGAACACCATAATATAAATACATGTACATAAGTTAAGTTGAACATTTAAATTAGATCAAAATGACTATTACAGCATAACATTCCAATGAATATCTTCCGTAATATCACAGATTTAATAAAATTCCGCGGAAGTAAAAAAACAAGATCCCTGAGTGAATATTCTTACGTAGCCTCTATAGCTTTGATGAATTGTATAACTCATAGCGCCAAAGAATGGATTCAGATCGTCTAGATACATTTGGCGCCACATATTACACCTACTCGAAACCAGAGCGGGTTCTTAGTAACAACATATATTGGTCTCTTTTTACAGATAGTGGATTGGCTTGCGACGATTGTCATAACTTACATATTGGCGGTTCCAGCAACTGTACTCTTAGAGATACCGTTCCAGAGGTTCGTCGACGCCATTTTGACATTGTAATAAGTCGGTAGTGTTGTGTGTGTATTAACATTGTTATAAAATAAAAATTTGTTTAAATTGTTTTTATTTTATTGTTATTATTAATTACTTAATTAGCAGACAAAAATTGTAAAAAAGATTATTTTTGGCTTCTATATCGATAACAAAGTCTACCCCGATCAAAATTTTCAAAAAATATTTAATGTACAGATTTGACATTGCTACAGTTTTATTATAATATAGATTATCTCTAATTAAGTAATTAATAATAACAATAAAATAAAAACAATTTAAACAAATTTTTATTTTATAACAATGTTAATACACACACAACACTACCGACTTATTACAATGTCAAAATGGCGTCGACGAACCTCTGGAACGGTATCTCTAAGAGTACAGTTGCTGGAACCGCCAATATGTAAGTTATGACAATCGTCGCAAGCCAATCCACTATCTGTAAAAAGAGACCAATATATGTTGTTACTAAGAACCCGCTCTGGTTTCGAGTAGGTGTAATATGTGGCGCCAAATGTATCTAGACGATCTGAATCCATTCTTTGGCGCTATGAGTTATACAATTCATCAAAGCTATAGAGGCTACGTAAGAATATTCACTCAGGGATCTTGTTTTTTTACTTCCGCGGAATTTTATTAAATCTGTGATATTACGGAAGATATTCATTGGAATGTTATGCTGTAATAGTCATTTTGATCTAATTTAAATGTTCAACTTAACTTATGTACATGTATTTATATTATGGTGTTCGTTATTTATTACGCTAATTCAACACGATTAAATTATCGACTTAATTAATTTAGTTTAATAGTGCCTAAATGACGATACTTTTCCCATTCAATTTAAAACTATTTTTAACGTGTTTTGTTATATTCTTTCTAATGTTAATATTATCGAAGTATATAATATAAATTTTCAGTAAGTTAATTTTGAAAAAGTAATAAACCCCATGCTTAATGAATGGGAAAAGTATTGTCATTTAGGAAAGACAAAAAAACAACAATTTTTTTTTGCTTTTGTAAGATTTCGTCTCATGCTTTGCGCGCGAGAGGTGTGCGTTTTATATAAATAAGAATAGGAATTCGCTGGCACAGGTATTCTGACATGAAACTCTTTGTAATTAACTCAAAATTCAAATTTAAACCAATGGTCGGCAAACCGGGGCACGCGGGCCACATGCGGCTTTTTCTCTCCTTAGTCGCGGCTCATCCACAAAGTGCAGACTTGACTTTAAGTAAAGACAAGTAAACATTTTTGAAACGTAAGCCTACAGAAAAGGTTGTAGAGCCATACTGTAGCTCTTACTGCATTCAGCATGAATGGGTCGGCTCGCCCTGGGTGGTACCACCTTCTCACGGAAAACCGACGTGAAGTAACAGTGCTTGCATTGTTGCGTTTCGTTCGGTTAGTGAGACTGCCGGATACCCACTTAACCTCACCCCACTCCCTCCTCCTCCCGCTATCTTTTCCATACAGCCAGTGTTGCGCTAAGCTATAGCTAAGTTATTCTATATATAGGTCTTGGTAGGTGGTAGAGCCATGCTGAAGCTGTTACTGGTTTCAGGATGAATGGATCGGCTCGTCCGGGGTAGTACCACCCTCTCACAGAAAACCGACATAAAGTAACAATGCTTGCATTGCTACGTTTCATTCGGTCAGTGAGAGCACCGGAGGCCCACCTCTCTTCCTCTTCCTCCTCTCCCCTTCCGCTTCCCCTCTTCCCTTTCCAACACAGGCTGGCAACGCACTTGCGTCTCCCCTGGTGTTGTAAGTGTATATGGACGGTCGTGATCACTTAACATTATTTATTTACAAAAAATAGCATCGGGCACATTATTGTTAATAACAAAAATATCTGGCAATAATAATTTCATGTTTTAGTAGCGTTACAAAGTGAGTAAAAAACATTCTAAAATTATATAAAGTTCAATATTTTTGCCTGTAAAGATGCGATATGTACTAATAATCGCAACGTTTACCGGCAGCCAGGTAGCCCGCACGCTATGTGGAAGAACATAAAGATATATAAAAAACTGGCTTATAAAGCTAATAAATTCGCAGTCAAAACCGTTGTCTAGCTCTTAGACAAGTTATAGGCAAGTGACAGTTGACGCATCTTGCTCATATCTTTTTAATATTTATATTTTTCTTTAACACAATGGAGTGTGAAAAAGTTTTAATACAAGTTGAAAATAGTTATGATGTCATTCAGTGTTTAATTTATCATTATTTATTTTATGAATAATTTTTAGCGTCTAAATTACAATTTAATTATATCAACTTGATATTTCATAATGTAAACTATACTGACTGTATAGTAAACGTTTACAAAAAAGGGAATAGAACTTCGTTCCAACTGGAGGTCCATAGACCTCTCAAGCTTTTTTTACATTACTGCCAATATACGTAGGTTAGTTTTTATTTTAATTGAACCTGGTAGATGATGTTACGAACGGGCTGCAGGCTTATTTTAAAAGATTTGTCACATACCATCTGGGTATATGTTTGAGGGAGTCCCTTGATAGTTTGGATTTACAATGGGAAACGGTAGGTGTGGCTGCAATCGGGTTTTAGGTTTATTAAAATATTTCGCGTTTAAAAATACAATTGAAACCGGTGACAATCGATTTGATGCAGACGAAGTTGCATGGGGTCAGCTAGTATGGTATAAATCTTTATTTTGTCAATCTGAAGGTTGTCTCTGAATCAATAATAAAAATCAATATGTCTTGCATAAGTTAGAGAGAATTTAGTTACAATATTCATAATACATGCAAGTAGCATTGAACTCATAGGAAGCGAGATATTTATAAAAAATCTATTTATGTGACTTTTGACCTTAGATGTCTTAAGACCCGCACGAGATTTCATGAGAGTTTTAAGACAACTTTTAGATTGGAATAATAACCAATCCATATTTTTTGCTTATATGACTGGACTATAGCATCCGTTACGGATAGCACCTACGTTATATGACTAATTAAATAGATACTGGCTTTAAATTAACAGATCTAAGCTAATAAGTACCTACTTAAATCGTCGTTTCACCCACGTAGAAAAAGTTGAAAAAAAAATAGAGAGACTGGTATTTATACAAATTTCTAGTTACCAACTCCACTAGCGTTTTCAGCTATGTAATTAATAAATGAGCCAGCTGAGAATTCTTTGGAATTTTTTATAACATACAAAATACTTTAAAAAAAAAAATTATCACCGTCATTTAAAAGAAACTGTACAAAATGAACAATAGATTAAGTTAGAATTAATTTAGGGTCATTAAACTTTTAATATTTACATACTTATTTAGGGAAAATATTTGAACGTCTTTGTGACTGAAAGAGCTAACACAAATTGAAAAAGTATTTAATCGAATTGGATATAATACAAAAAAAAGGTTTATATTATGATATTACAGTATTGTTACATATCTATGTATCTTAGCGCCTGAACTATACCGAGCCTGTATCTCAGACGCTGATCTCTGTACTGTGACGTATTGTTGCGTGTCATAGATATAGCTTACACACATTTTAATTTAATTACATCGTAATATATGGATATATAGAGTATACTGTGGTAAATAAAATATTGATCTTCATACATAATATACGAGTACATATTGAATTTGGATGTGCCTAACTAGTTTTTATATAATAAGTGTGTATGTGTATGAATGTATATAAATATGCCTAATTATTTATAATTCTACCAGACAATTATCGTATGATTGCAAATAAGTGAACAATTTTATTTGTGAACAAATTAGATTCTTGGAGACATAGGTTACTAGCCATTCGTAGCTCGGTCTTAAGCGTTTCAAATAACAATATACCTAATATAATTACTACTAGCTTATATTTACGGCTTCACCTGCGTTGCTTATTAACTTAACAATATATTATTTTTTTTATTTTTTTCGAACTGACTACGCTATTGACCAAGCAAGGTCTTAACAGCTTCACCGGACTACTAAGGCGAGCGCTTAAGGCACTCAGCCGATTTTACTTTGACAACTAGCTCAAGGGTGCGCGGCACACCTCGGCTTTGGCTGTTGCCTGATACATGCAATTCGCGACCTATGTAAGCTAACCTAAGCTAAGCTCACTATTCATACATATATGAGTTGTTGAAACATATATGTGTACCAAGCATACATACCTCAACAACTCTTATATATATTTCGTATCGGATAATATTCTAAACTATTTCAGTTTGATAAGGGAAAAAATAAAACCCTTCCACTTGCATGTGTAAGCGTGTATGCGTGTACAAGTGTAGAGGTGATATGTGTAATGTTGCAGCAGTGATGTAAGATTTTGTGTCACTGTATAGCGCGAGCAGCATACTCAAGGGCTCCACGCCGAGGGAACGGACCTAGGGTTGAGCCGTTGACGAGGGGGGCCTAGTCTGGTGTGCGGGAACGACATTTACCCCCAGAAAAACGACGAAACGTATCGGCATACAACTATGGTTATTCGATGTGGATTTTTTTTTGTAAATTACTGTAATTTGTCTTTTTTAATGCTCATGAAGTAGTCAAGGTTCAGCTAGTACAACATCTCATTTAGTTATTGACATTACCATAATACATTACATTCACATAATCCCAGTCCTTTAGATGTTCGTGAAACGTGTATAAATGTTATCATTTTCCTTACCTTCTCCTGCGCATACGCATCACACCGATTGCCTTATTTCTCCACGGGAAAAAATACGCACATCACTTAACGCGTTATTCTTATGAAAATCATAGATCCGTAGAACTCTAAGAACTTTATATTAAACTAACTTCTGCCCGCGACTTCGTTCGCGTGGAATAGTTCCTTTTGACTAACTCTAACACGCAGCGGAAGCTCTCAAGAGGAAAAAAATGATTTTAAATCCTTCATTGGCACTCCGCTCCTATTGGCCTTAGCGTGATGATATATAAATGAGCAATCTAACACTAAAAGCATTTTTTTAAATCGGACCAGTAGAACCTGAAATTAGCGCATTCAAGTAAACAGTTGGGGTTTGGTTTGAGTTGGGGTGTAAGGGATGTCGAATAACATCTAAGACTTGAGACATCCAAGCCAACCTCACCTACACGTGGTGCACCCTGCTGAATAACGAACGAGGCAATGGCGAAAGCGGGGTGGTCGGGTTTTACAGCCCGATTCGGTCGCAACCGTCAACGATATGGCGAAAAAGCCCGTAATAGTGATTCGCTTCTGCGGGTTGCGTTTCGGGATCAGCTTGTGCATGTCCAGCTCTTCGCAGGCCGGCATGACAACGGCGACCGGCGATGGATAGTGGGTCACTCGGTGGTCGCCATTGTTTTTGGATTGTACTGGGCTTACCATCAGGTACAGTGCAGTCATTTTATCAAGTTGTTAGGTTCTACAATAAAGTCCCAAAGCATGTTACTGATTTGCCGGACTGTAAATTTAAGCGCCATGTCAAACGGGTTTTAGTTTCAAAAGGATATTATAGAGTTGATCAGTATGTGAATGATAGTGATGTCTGGAATTGACTCCTCTCTGTGCATCCACTAAAAGCATTGTATAATGTATTGGAAATATATGTTTAAAAAATGTACCTGATCGAGTTTCTTGCCGGTTCTTCTCGATGACTGGGTTGTTTTCCGAACCGGTAGTAGTCTTTGACGTTGATAAGTGCCATATTATGGCCTAAACTGAATAAAGTATTTTTGATTTGATTCGATTTTGCCGTGCTACAATAAAAAAAAAAACTCTTCAGCTCCATAAAATTAGCATAGATTAAGGTATCGTGACATAAAGAAGTTGGTACATGAATCTTAGGTAGTTTTGGCGTAATACACGGACGACAGATCTCTATTCTATTATGTATATAAGTTTTGCATACATTGTATTAAAATATCGTATTCTTAACCTTTCTTTGTATGATAATTAAACGTTTACATATAAACATGAACTATTGCAGCAAGGCGGTGATTAAAATATTACTGTCATGTTGCCATATTGTTTTTACTTCACAGCTAGCTTTGCTCGCAGCTCCGCGTGCGCTTATTACGTAGTAAATGTTTTTTTTAATGTCAAAAGCAGGCAAACGAACAGGTGGTTGGGTCACCTGATGATAAATGATCACCACCGTCCATAGATACTAGCAACACCCAGGGGGGTTGCAAGTGCGTTGCCAGCCTGTATATGGGGGAGGGGTAGGGAAAGAAGAAAGGGTAAGGGAAAGGGGGAAAGGACGTGGGCTCCCGGCGTTCTCACTGACGGAACGAAACGCAACAGTGCAAGCACTGTCGGTAACACGCGCGCTTATCGCGCAAGTTTAATTCTAGTCATGGTAATTACGCAATAGTAACTTAAGTCCAAAAAAAAAATGAGGTATAATTAAAAATAATTTAGAGGTGTAAGGGGTGTCAAATAACATCTAAGACTTGAGACATCCAAGCCAACCTCACCTGCACGTGGTGCACCCTGCTGAATAACGAATGAGGCAATGGCGAAAGCGGGGTGGTAGGGTTTTACAGCTTGACTGGGTCGCAACCACTATGTATATGGCGAAAAAGCCCTTCATAGTGATTTGCTTCTGCGGGTCGCGTTTCGGGATCAGCCTGTGCATTGGATGCGACCGGCGATGAATAGTGTGTCACTCGGCGGTCGCCATTATTTTTGGATTGTACTGTGCTTACCATCAGGCACAGTCCAGTCATTTTGCCGTGCTACAATAAAAATAAAATAAAAGGAATATTGATAATTTACATAAGCGGTCAATTTGATAACGACATAAGTATAATCCTTGTATACGATGGTACAAATATGTACGGTAGAAGAGATTAAACAGATTGAGTTTCTTGCCGGTTCTTCTTGATGACTGGGTTGTTTTCCGAACCGGTGGTAGTTTTGACGTTCATTCTTCTCGGGGCGCAAATTGGGTAACATATTCTTGATTACACTAGATTTCATCAAATCTAAATAAATAGGTAAATCCAATCTGGGCACCAACTAAAAAGTTCGCAACTTCTTATCTTTGCCGTACCGTGAAGCTATGGAACAATCTCCCTGCCAGTGTGTTCCCTCCTTCCAATAACATGGGGTCCTTCAAGCGTAATGTGAAGAGACATTTACGCAGACCGGCATGACAGCGGCGACCGGCGACAGATCGCATCTCTCGGTAGTCGCCATTGTTTTTTATTGTACTGTGCTCACCATCAGGCACAGTGCAGTCACTTTGCTGTGCTACAATAATAAAAAAATCGGTTAAAATAAATACAGACTAAATTTTTTTTTTTTATTACTTTTGAAAAATATCTCTATATAATTCTTATAATCTGTCAATTTATGAATGAAAAATTCTTGCAATAACTTATAACGTTGTGATCAGTTTTCTTTCCAAGAGATAATTTGTGAAAATATCTATACTAATATTATAAAGAGGTAAAGTTTGTGACGTTGTAGGGGGTAGGTAATCTCTGGATCTACTAAACCGATTTTGGTAATTCTTTTACCAATAGAAAGCCAAGTTATTTGTGAGTGTCATATGCTCCGAAAAATTAAAGGAGTTCTTTGTAGAAGTCTAATTTGTATGGTAAGTCGGAGAAAAAACGGTCGCACGAAAACGTTTCTTACGAACGCTGCCTTAACGATGAGAGATATATGATTGAGTTCTAGAGAAAAGTTGCAGGGTTTGCATACCCCACATAGGTATTAACCTATGTGGGGTATGCAAAAACGTCAGCGATAGCATATGTCTGTGTTTTTTTTTTATTATCAGGGCGGGACAATGTCCGCCGTTGCCGCTAGTTTATAAATAAGTTGTGATATTGGACTATAAATTACTATGTCTCAAGTTGGACCAAATTATACATAAATGCCAACTTTCATGAATGTCGGTTGAGTAGTTCATCGTGGACAAACATCATGACACTGAATTTTTATATACTTAGATATACAAATGAAACAATTACCGATTGTATATAAGCACATCGTTTCAGTTGCACTGTTGTTGCATTTATTTGATTAATTCCTTTTTATCACGCTTTTATTAGCTTCACCTGTATGTATGTATGTAACTGAACCCTTTGAGCTCGATTTTGTCCAACTTTGAACGATCAGATTTCATTCAAACTTTGCACACCTGTCAAAGGTCGATGCCAATGCAATAATCCGAAAACAAAAGTTAAAAAATTTTAACTAATAAATGAAAAATAAATAATAGTTTAAAAAAACACGCTTTCATAAAAAATCCATCTGAAAAACAGAAAATAAAATTTAATAAATTTAGATTAATTTTTTTCTTTTTACACTTTCTTAATCCAAATTAATTAAATTTTATTTTCTGTTTTTTAGTTGGATTTATTATGAAAGCGTGTTTTTTTAATATTTTTAAACTATTATTTATTTGTTATGTTTATAGCTGTACATCTTACATAAGTGAGACAGAAAGACAAAATAATGATAGAATTGACTTTCAATAGTTCAGTTGTCATTATATTTCATTATATCGTCTTCTGAAAAGGGAAGATAAGACTTGCTGTTTGGATAGTCAGTTTATTATAAATGATTAAATACGATAAATAAATATGGAGCAAAAAAATTTCCGACTCCAAGTCTTTATTTTATTCACAGACGTATCATTTCAATATTATGTCGCTTATGCCACAACAAATGGATCATATTAGGTCTTACCTATGAAATTGCCGTTTTGTATGAAAAAAATTAAACGATTTTTTTCATGTATTTTTTATTTGTATTAATCGGAGTAATCACCCATGCAATCAATGCATCTTTGCCAACACAGTGGCAGTTTATTGATGCCCTTCTTAAAGATATCAGCTGGACGGGAGGCAACATATTGTTTTAAGGCATTTTGTACTGCCTCTCGGGTATTGAATTTTTTTCCCGCCAAGGAGTTATCCAAATTCTGGAAAAAGTAGTAGTCTGTAGGCGCAAGGTCTGGTGAGTAGGTCGGATGACGGAGAACTTCGAACCCCAGTTCTTGCAACTTGGAGACCGTCTGCTGTGCAGTATGTGGTAGCGCGTTGTTGTGCAGGAGCAGCGGTGACGAGCGATTGACCAATGCTGATTGGAGATGTGCCAGCTTCTCCATCATTGTGTTCAGTTCTTCACAGTACACATCTCCAGTAATGCTCATCCCGTTTGGTAAGAGGCTGTGATGAATCACACCGGCGCTAGACCACCAAACAGTGACCATCACTTTTCTAGGGGTAAGTTTTCGTTTAGAGTATTGTTTAGGTACTGAACCAGGATCCAACCAACTTGCTGAGCACTTGCGGTTGTCAAACAGAATCCATTTTTCATCGCAAGTAACAATGCGGTTCAAAATTCCTTCATTTGTGTGTCTGTTGAGGAGTGCAAGGCACGTCTCGAGGCGTACTTCGCGCTGGCGATCATTGAGTTCGTGGGGCACCCATTTGTCAAGCTTTTTTACCTTGCCAATTTGACGCAAATGGACCAATATCGTTTTGACTCTAACGTCGAAAGCTGCTGCTAATTCAGCCGTAGATTGTGTATCATCAGCTTCCACAATCGCCTTTAATTCGTCATTGTTGACCAAAGTCTTCGGACGACCGTGAGGTTCATTTTTCAGGTCGAAATTCCCAGAACGGAAGCGAGCAAACCAATAACAGGTGGTTTGTTGGTTTTGGCAGTGTTAGCTCCGTAAAGGTCGTTGATGTTGCGTGCCGCTTGTGCCGTGTTGTTGCCACAACGGTACTCATATTCCATAATTACTCGAATTTTTAACGTATCCATGATGACAAAAAAGATTGAAATGCGATGAAAATGTAACACTAATCAATAAACAAATGACTACTTTTGGAATAAGAATTCCATGTTTTTAAAGTAAAATTAATTTGAAATTAGAATTCTTAGCCAAACAAAAATTATTTTGATATGAAATGGTCAGTACTACAGAACGGCAATTTCATAGGTAAATACCTATTATATAGGTAATAGGTAAATAGATCACGAATCATTGAAGACGATAAGGAATTTGGTATCTTGCTTGTCCTCCTTCGCCCTCCTAATACATTCCTGATCATTTAATGTATGTCCGCAAAAAATGTCAAAAGCTAAATGTCATAAAATACCGGCATGATTTAAATACTAGAAACTGTGATAAACTAGTCATCCCATGCTTCAGGCTCAGTAAAACTAGTAACAGTTTTTTAGGTAATAATGGGAGGTTTTACAAAGTCCCAGAACATATTACCGATTTGCCGGACTGTAAATTTAAGCGGCATGTAAAAGACGGTGAAATCTGGAATTAACAACTCTTTCTCTCTGTGCATCCACTATAAACGACTGTAACGCGTAATATATTTTAAATAAGGCGTAATCCATTTCGAGGTTCCCAACTTTTTTAAAGAAAAAAACAGAAGATTCAAATTTAATGGAGAATGTTTATTATCATTTGAAAGAGCATTCTTTGGCATTTATTTTTTGAAGATTATGTCTATCAAATATTGGCCGTTGCTACGTCGCGGATGGTCCATCCGTCGAGTCCAATTTTCGAAGTCTGACGGTGTGATATCACACAATCTTGGTTATCAATCGACCGGCCCAAAACGTGAAATGATGTGCTCACCGAAATGTTATCTCAATAAATCCATTGATTGATGCGATGCGTGGGAAGTGGAGCCGTCTTGCTGAAATCAAATGTCGCCGAGATCACGACCTTCAATTTCAGGCATCAAATAGTCGGTTATCATGGCACGATAACGGTCGCCATTGACGGTTACGTTCGCACCGGCATCATTTTTAAAGAAACATGGACTGATGATTCCACCGGCCCACAAACCACACCAATCCGATGTTTTTTCTGGATGAAGTGGCAGTTCTTGAATCTCTTGAGGTTGCTCTTCGTCCGAAATGCGACAATTTTTTTTGTTTACGTACCCATTGAGCCAGAAATCGGTGTCATCGTTAAACAAAATTTGCCTCGAAAACGTCGGATCTTCTTGGAACTTTTCAAGAGACCATAGAGCGAAGCGATATCAAACAAGTTAGACGGGGTGATTCTTAAGTGCAGCTGCCGGAAAATGCCAACAGGTGTTTGACGATAGATTTACGAGGCCCTGACGCGTCGCCACGGCATGTGTTGCCACGCAATTTGATGTGAAACATCAATAGCGGTGGGTCGGATCGATTGTTGGTGTGGCGACACGTCGCCACGGCAAGCAACAGGTGACCCACCTGCCCGTTTGCCTCCTATGATATACAAAAAAGGCCTCTTAAGAGGGGATAATACCTGTCGAGGGAGTAGACGTAGTGCCGGTAGTCCCTTATCCCCCGGGCAAAAGGCGTAAGAAGGGCTCATGCGGTTTTAGTATGTGCGAATCGGACATAACTCATCCTCAGTTGCGAGGAGAGATGGGTATCGTTAGGGATCTCCCCATGTAAAAAAAGGTCAAGGCAGTCATAACAACTGCCGACAGAAGTGTAAACTCAAAACAATGAAATAAACGTGTTCTCTTTTCAATATTCGTATTAATTATAGTGAAATGAAGTTTAAAATTTCAGAATTTGTTTATTTAAATTGTTAACATTATTATTAGTAGTTTTCGTATCTATTGGCACTCGGAACAATAATTATATACACTTAACTTATATACACTTATACTTAAAGTATATTAATCAATCAAACGTATGATCTACAAACGTATGAGCTGCAAAATTATTATAAAGAGGTAAATGAGTTTGTGACGTTGTAGCGTTGTAAGGGGTAATCTCAGGAACTACTGGTCCGATTTGAATAATTCTTTCAGTGTTATATAGCTCATTCATCGAGAATGGTTATAGGCTATGTATCATCATGCTAAAGCCAATACATTATCGAACAATATATCTTAAATCTTTTATTATATAGATATAATATGCCCGTATTGTCGATATACTTAAGTTATTCTTATACGTTGCTATAATCACTGAGTTATGTAGAATCAAACGCGGTAAATAAAACAATATAGCCACCAAACTGACCAAAAAGATGACATAATTCATATTACGTACAACAGATATATGACTTTCAATTATGTATATTTATTCTTGGAGTACAAACGAACAAACGAACAAACGAACAAACGAACAAACGAACAAACGAACAAACGAACAAACGAACAAACGAACAAACGAACAAACGAACAAACGAACAAACGAACAAACGAACAAACGAACAAACGAACAAACGAACAAACGAACAAACGAACAAACGAACAAACGAACAAACGAACAAACGAACAAACGAACAAACGAACAAACGAACAAACGAACAAACGAACAAACGAACAAACGAACAAACGAACAAACGAACAAACGAACAAACGAACAAACGAACAAACGAACAAACGAACAAACGAACAAACGAACAAACGAACAAACGAACAAACGAACAAACGAACAAACGAACAAACGAACAAACGAACAAACGAACAAACGAACAAACGAACAAACGAACAAACGAACAAACGAACAAACGAACAAACGAACAAACGAACAAACGAACAAACGAACAAACGAACAAACGAACAAACGAACAAACGAACAAACGAACAAACGAACAAACGAACAAACGAACAAACGAACAAACGAACAAACGAACAAACGAACAAACGAACAAACGAACAAACGAACAAACGAACAAACGAACAAACGAACAAACGAACAAACGAACAAACGAACAAACGAACAAACGAACAAACGAACAAACGAACAAACGAACAAACGAACAAACGAACAAACGAACAAACGAACAAACGAACAAACGAACAAACGAACAAACGAACAAACGAACAAACGAACAAACGAACAAACGAACAAACGAACAAACGAACAAACGAACAAACGAACAAACGAACAAACGAACAAACGAACAAACGAACAAACGAACAAACGAACAAACGAACAAACGAACAAACGAACAAACGAACAAACGAACAAACGAACAAACGAACAAACGAACAAACGAACAAACGAACAAACGAACAAACGAACAAACGAACAAACGAACAAACGAACAAACGAACAAACGAACAAACGAACAAACGAACAAACGAACAAACGAACAAACGAACAAACGAACAAACGAACAAACGAACAAACGAACAAACGAACAAACGAACAAACGAACAAACGAACAAACGAACAAACGAACAAACGAACAAACGAACAAACGAACAAACGAACAAACGAACAAACGAACAAACGAACAAACGAACAAACGAACAAACGAACAAACGAACAAACGAACAAACGAACAAACGAACAAACGAACAAACGAACAAACGAACAAACGAACAAACGAACAAACGAACAAACGAACAAACGAACAAACGAACAAACGAACAAACGAACAAACGAACAAACGAACAAACGAACAAACGAACAAACGAACAAACGAACAAACGAACAAACGAACAAACGAACAAACGAACAAACGAACAAACGAACAAACGAACAAACGAACAAACGAACAAACGAACAAACGAACAAACGAACAAACGAACAAACGAACAAACGAACAAACGAACAAACGAACAAACGAACAAACGAACAAACGAACAAACGAACAAACGAACAAACGAACAAACGAACAAACGAACAAACGAACAAACGAACAAACGAACAAACGAACAAACGAACAAACGAACAAACGAACAAACGAACAAACGAACAAACGAACAAACGAACAAACGAACAAACGAACAAACGAACAAACGAACAAACGAACAAACGAACAAACGAACAAACGAACAAACGAACAAACGAACAAACGAACAAACGAACAAACGAACAAACGAACAAACGAACAAACGAACAAACGAACAAACGAACAAACGAACAAACGAACAAACGAACAAACGAACAAACGAACAAACGAACAAACGAACAAACGAACAAACGAACAAACGAACAAACGAACAAACGAACAAACGAACAAACGAACAAACGAACAAACGAACAAACGAACAAACGAACAAACGAACAAACGAACAAACGAACAAACGAACAAACGAACAAACGAACAAACGAACAAACGAACAAACGAACAAACGAACAAACGAACAAACGAACAAACGAACAAACGAACAAACGAACAAACGAACAAACGAACAAACGAACAAACGAACAAACGAACAAACGAACAAACGAACAAACGAACAAACGAACAAACGAACAAACGAACAAACGAACAAACGAACAAACGAACAAACGAACAAACGAACAAACGAACAAACGAACAAACGAACAAACGAACAAACGAACAAACGAACAAACGAACAAACAAACAAACAAACTCTTCAGCTTTATATATTAATATAGATATAAACCTGGTCGAGTTTCTTGCCGGTTCTTCTCCATGATTGGGTTGTTTTCCGAACCTATCACCAGTTTTGACGTTATTATTCGACTTCTTAGGGCCTAAATTAAATACAGTATTTTTGATTTTAGATAAATACCTCTATATAAGCCGTTTAAACTACACACACCTCATGAACACTACAAAATATTATCTTACGTTAATTATGTGAACGCACCTTTACCAATCAAAGCACCAATATTAAACAAGTGTTTATAATACGATGAATTATGAATAAAATACTCAGTCATAAAGGAGATATTGTGTCGAAATGAAGTTTAAAATCATACTTTTGGTTCAAATACTTGCAGTCTTTATCCAGATCAATAGTTCCAATGCTAGAGAGCTTGCACGTAAGTTTCGTTATGGTGCACATATATGGTTCAACAACTCATATATGTATGAATAGTTAGCTTAGCTTAGCTCAGATAGGTCGCGAATCTCGCTGCCGAGCGTAGTTGCGGCCATGCTCGGTAGCGAGGATGTGTGGAATGTTGTGGCCTCCTTCTGCGAGGAGGTCGTCTCGCAGAAGGAGGCGGCGGAGAGGGTCCGTGAGCAGGACCCTCAAAGTGGCCGTCTCCGCCAACGGAGGACGGGCAGGAGGAGGCGTCAGTTTGACCGCCTCCTCCCTCTGTAATCGGACCAGGGAAGATGGGTCGGGGGGCCCATCTTCCCATTGCACAGGTCCGGTGGACGCAGGAGACGGCCGGTGTGTACACGGCTGTCTCCCAACTGGACGGGGCCCGGCGGCGGCGCTTTTACTGCTGGGCCAACCGCTGGGGCGGCACGATGAAGTCTATAGAGATCTCGTGCCGCCCCAACTATAGCGGAAGACGTACACCGTGGGGTTTTGGTCCGTGCGAGTCGGACATAACCCACTCTCTCCCCCGAGAGGGTGGTGTATCCATAAGGGATTTCCCCACGATAAAAAAAAAAAAGATAGGTCGCGAATTGCCTCCATTTGCAAGGAGGTTGTTTCGCAGAAGGAGGCGGCGGAGAGGGTCCGTGAGGAGGACCCTCAAAGTGGCCGTCTCCGCCAACGGACGACATGCATGAGGAGGCGGCAGTTTGTCCGCCTCCTCCCACCATGACCGGACTAGGGAAGATGGGTCCATTGCATAGGTCCAGCGGACGGACGAGACGGCCGGTGTGTTCACGACTGTCTCCTAACAAGACGGGGCCCACTGGCGGCGCTTTTGCTGCTGGGCCAACCGCTGGGATGGCACGATGAAGTCTATAGGGATCTCGTGTCACTCCAACTATAGTGAAAGACGTACACCGTGTGGTTTTAGTCCGTGCGAGTCGGACATAACCCACTCTCTCCCCCGAGAGGGTAATATATCCATAAGGGATTTCCCCACGTTGACAAAGAAATTTTCACTTGAAAAGAAAACTTACTTTTTTTTCAAACTAACTACTCTATTGACCTAGCAAGGTCTTAACAGCTTCACCGGACTACTAAGGCGAACGCTTAAGGCATTCAGCCGATTTTATTTGGGCAACTAGCTCCAGGGTGCACGGCATACCTCTGGGCTCTTATATGTATTTTGTGTCGGACAATGAAAGGTACTAGCAAAAGTTAGTAATTAGATTAACTTTTTTAATCATCTAAAATTAACTCTATGTCTTCTATTCGAACACCTAAAAATATCCCCAATAATATTCTTGTAATTAATTTCTTTTTCTAAATTTGCAGTCGATCACCAAGAAATGTTGTATCCACACTGTCAGGGGTATAGAGAGGATTATGGGGTAGCTTTCATCATTTTCAACGATCAGAAATGTATTGTTTATAGGTATAAGTGAAGTTTACATGAATACTACTTACAAAAATGTATTACAATTTTGAATACCACGCCGTTACGGATAAACAACTTAGCTTAATGTCAGAAAATGTAAATAAACATAAACAACACAATATCTCTATTGTACCCTCAGAGGATGAGTATCTCCGTCTACCACGGCTGTTTCATCTGGACGACTACCACAGATGTCTTAGTCAGAAGAACGGGCTCTATTGCTTAGCAACTTTTCAACTCACAGCTCCTCAATCTAATCGCGATTACGAGTTAATCAAGGTACTTTAATATTTTTTTCATCATATCATAGGAGGCAATTGAACAGGCGGGTCACCTGGTGCTAAGTGTTCACCGCCGTCCATAGACACTTGCAATACCAGGGGAGTCGCAAGTGCGTTGCCAGCCTGTGCTTGGGGAGAAGGGGGAGGGGAGATGGACATCGGCCGCTCTCACTGACCGAACAAAACGCAACAATGCAAGCACTGTCACTTAACGTCGGTGTTCTGTGAGAGGGTGGTAGTACCCCGGGCGAGCCGACCCATTCATGATGAAACCAGTAATAGCTTCAGCATGGCTCTACCACCTACATTTAATATATATAAGACACTTAATTATAATTTGGTTTTAAGAGGCAGAATAAAACTCATTTGTTTCTCTGAAAAATTAAGAAACGACAATAAAAGTTTATTGTTCACCTCTCAATTTGTATAATTTAATAAAACACAAAATTAACCTCGCAAAAATAAATTCTGCATGCGTTCTTCGTCTTTGACAAAAATGACAGACCGTTTGACAAACGTTGAACAAACAGTGCGCGCGCATATTCACCGTAAAGAAATAATTTTCTTTACATAATATATATATGGACTAACTTTTTTCATATAAAATGTGACCTTTCATTATTTGACCGCAATCTCACCTGATGTTAAATTACTGACTCCGGATTACATCTGTAAATGCTTAGGCAGGCTAACAACTTAACGGCGGAGACAGATAGCCAAACGAGCACTACAAAGTCCCATACCCTAGAATTCTACTTTTTCTTCGATATTTTTTGCACTAAATTTTAATGACAATCTAACGATATCGACTGAGTGATAAAAATCCTTATCAATTGGGTACAGAAACCCGAATGGGATACAGAAATCCGAACGTGTAATTTTTTTTTTTCGATTCGACTTGGTAACTGGCCATATACGTCTTTACAACTTTACTAGACTACAAGAACGTGTAATCAAGCACCGGTTGGTTCATTAATAGGGTGTTCCTCTTGACATCGCGATACAGCTACACTAATATATTGTACAGCGCCATCTATTAGCGCGCAAGCGATTTAATCCTATCATATTTCTCTTTTCATAGCTCATTAAAGGGCAAGGTATAGACCTTGGAAGATTCTATAAAATTTTCGTCCGTATCACGCGTAATAGTAATGATCGAATGAAATATTAAAAATATCTTGAGAAGGGTCTCAAATAAAGGCGTTTCAAACAAGTAAAAATTTGTATTCAGACAGATCAATAATTAAAATAAATATTTTCAACACAATGATATTCTAACTAAAAAGCTGTAGATACGTTACCTACATTATATTTTGAAAATACAAATGTTAACGATAACGCACACATACGTAAAGTAATATTGTAACGCCACACTATTTTAGATCAAACGTGGAAGTAAGATAGCATGTTAATACCGGTGGTGAAAAATAAATAGTTATATGTTGGTTAGATACGGACGAATTGACGGGGCAGTCCAAAATAAGCTAGCTAGGCCACTTGGCTAGCTAAAACTTTTCAACAAAGCGCTGTTGACGGCCGTGTGACGTATCTACTGATTTTTAGTTATAATATCATTGTATCAACAGGAATATTCCGATGACATTCATCATTTCAACCGCACATTCATACATCGCGGATGGTGTCTCAGTGCACGATGTCCGTCCAAAGAACGGAATATTACTGAACGAGTTAAGAGATGTGCAGATGCTTGGGAGCAAAACTACGAGTTTCGCGCAACTCTCAAGACGCTGCATTATTGCAAATCACATCTAGACACTCAAGTAAACACGCTGCCCGACACACCTCAGCTAATTTTCATTTTCACCGTGCTGATCATATTACTTTTAAATGCGATTGGAACCACCTATGATTTGTTCGCTGGAAACCACGAGAACAGTAAGATTTTATCTATAAATGTGAACAATGTACAAATAATTTCATTTCATATATCCTTCAAGGAGGTTTTCATTAGTGTATAATATTGAAGTCGGTTGTGAAACATAGATTTAAACTTTCGCTATCACTGACGACATTGTACCTGATGGTAATTACAGTGGAATAAAAAAAGAAGACCACCAATAGCTCAAATATCCATCTATTCCCGACCTGCAAGATTTTCGTCAACTTAATATCTCGATTCTAAAACGTGATAAACCGAGACTCATTGTTAGTGGCTTATCATCAGTTATATATCATGCAGTGTCCACATAACCTATTAATCATCTCCATTTCTGGATATACACTAGGATGGGCCAAATAAAGAACACTATTTTTTAAGTGAAAATTCAAATCAAATCAATCAAATCAAATCAAAAATACTTTATTCAGTTTAGGCCCTAATAAGGCACTTATGAACGTCAAAGACTACTACCTACTAAATTGTTATGGGAAGACTTTAAAATTCTGATCCGCAAGCTTTTTGTTTGACGAAAAATGGCGTGGTTAAACACTGTGCCGGGTAGAGTGGAAGCAGTGTCTTTGTGTATTGGAGAACAGTGAGGCACAGCTCTTCTAGCTATCTTTTTGATGATTTCACTTCTATCGCAAGTGAACTACACATAACTTTTTATTTCTTTACTTCCAGTAAAAATTTCGTTCAAAATTACGAAAAGAAAAGTCATGGCAAAATATATTATGTATTTACCTATAAAATTGCCGTTTTGTATGAAAAAATTTAAACGAATTTTGTTTATGTATATTTATTTGTATTAATCGAAATAATCACCCATACAATCAATGCATCTTTGCCAACGCAGTGGCAGTTTATTGATGCCCTTCTTAAAGAAATCAGCTGGACGGGAGGCAACAAATTCTTCAAAAGCATTTTGTACTGCCTCTCGGGTATTGACGGATGACGGTGAACTTCCAACCCTAGTTCTTGCTACTTGGAGACCGTCTGCTGTGCAGTATGAGGTCACGCGTTTTCGTGCAGGAGCAGCGGAGACGAGCGATTGACCAATGCTGGTTGGAGATGCGCCAGCTTCTCCATCATTGTGTTCAGTTCTTCACAGTACACATTTGCAGTAATGCTCACCCCGTTTGGTAAGAACCTGTAATGAATCACACCGACGCTAGACCACCAAACAGTGACCATCACTTTTCTAGGGATAAGTTTTCGTTTACGACATTGTTTAGGTGCTGAACCAGGATCCAACCAACTTGCTGAGCACTTGCGGTTATAAAACAGAATCCATTTTTCATCGCAGGTAAGAATGCAGTTCAAAATTTCTTCATTTGTGTGTCTGTTGAGCAGTGCAAGGCACGTCTCGACGCGTCCTTCGCGCTGGCGATCATTGAGTTCGTGGGGCACCCATTTGTCAAGCTTTTTTACCTTGCCAATTTGAGGCAAATGGACTAATATTGTTTTGACGCTAACGTCGAAAGCTGCTGCTAATTCAGCCGTAGATTGTGTATCATCAACTTCCACAATCGTCTTTAATTCGTCATTATCGACCATTCGGACGACCGCGAGGTTCATTTTTCAGGTTTCATTTTCCCAGAACGGAAGCGAGCAAACCAATAACAGGTGGTGCGTTAGTTTGTAGTGTTAGCTCCGTAAACGTCGTTGATGTTGTGTGCCGCTTGTGCCGCGTTGCTGCCACGACGGTACTCATATTCCATAATTACTCGAATTTTTAACGTATCCATGATGACAAAAAAGATTGAAATGCGATGAAAATGTAACACTAATCAATAAACAAATGACTACATTTGGAAAAAGAATTCCATGTTTTTAAAATAAAATTAATTTGAAATTAGAATTCTTAGCCAAACAAAAATTATTTTCATTTGAAAAGGCCAGTACTGCAGAACGGCAATTTCATAGGTAAAGACCTATTATTATAAATGCTAATAATATAAAGTTTGTTTGTTTTTTTACGCTTCCACGCCTTAAATACTCAACCAATCATAATGATATTTTGTATACACTCAAGCCGCAGGCAAAAGCTAGTGTGAAATAAGGGAGCAGGGGTCAAAGAATTATTTTTTTCAATTTTGAATCTGTTTGCGTTGTCACGAATTAATGTGTTGTAGAAATCGAAACATATTATTGTAAGAAATTGAACAATCTCCAAAAAAGTATATATAATAATAAGTAAAAATAATTATAAAAATAATAAAAATAATAATAAGTCATGTACTTATTGTTGTACATAAAAGTACATAAAAGTTTTATGCATAATTATGCCACTAATTCGGGCATTATTCCTAATTTATGAAATAACCACTCCGGTTAGTGACGCTCACACACCCAAACACAAAATAAATGAACTGAATTACGAGTAAACTACATGCCAAATGATATGGGTAGCAATTCTTTACCACTGTATAGGTTTTTACGTATTTGTTCGCATGTCTAACGTCGGCGTAATTGTGATAGCAATATACAATCATACTCTCTTTATCTTTTTTTTTAACAAGATGGCAGCTATCTTATTAGAACTTTCCAGAGAGTTGTTGTGGCAACTCAGAATCCATGGTCCGTAGTATTATTTCCCATCCATTTCACTTACCCACAATAACCAAACTATATTACGTAATACACCACCAATATTACAAAATATAAAGATAAATAACACAGAATGATAAATAAAAAAAAACAACTATGTGACATTCCAAGTTCCCACCAAAAACTCCACTTTATTCTCATACTGTTTGTTATCTAAATATATCCACTGTTCGGTGCATCATCTATATGTAAAGATGATAAATACCCCAAGATTATATTTCAGAAAGCAGAATTCTAATGTACGTAAACCATTTCAGCACAAAAATCCACGTCTTTCAAACCTAGCACCTCTGCAAGGATCCAGGTATGGATAACTTGTTTCCTAATATTTATAAGGGTATTTCTAATCTGTATACTACAAGCAACCCAATTTCAGGGTCATCGTTTTAATAATATTCGTGTTCGCCCACACCACGGTACTCTACAACAGAGTCTACTTACTGAATCCTCAAGATATGGAGAAGGTAAGATATTAAAGAAGTTATTACTTATTAAGGAGGCTTTTGCCGCCTCTTCTAGGACCTTAAAAAATGTATTGCACTTTGTACGCTCTTAAAATTCTATTACGGTCTTCGACTGTAGTAACTCATGTTTTGTAGGTGGTAGAGCCACGCTGAAGCTATTATTGGTTTCAGCATGAATGGGTCGGCTCGCCCGGGGTAGTAGCACCCTCTCACAGAACACCGACGTGAAGTATTAGTGCTTGCATTGTTGCGTTTCGTTCGGTCAGTGAGAGCGCCGGAGGCTCATCTCCTCTTCCCCTCACCCCCTTTCCCCACTGCTCACTCCTCCCCAAACACCGGCTAGCAACGCACTTGCGACTCCCTTGGTGTTGGTAGTGTCTATGGACGGCGGTGATCACTTATCATCAGGTGACCCGCCTGTTCGTTTGGCTCCTATAATATAATATATAATATATGATAAAGTGATCACCGCCGTCCATAGACACTATATATAGATATATATAGATTTCCTTCGCGTAAAAATCTACTCGTTTTAGCGCACTATCGTTAACAAAATTAATTATAGAATATATTATAGGATTAGGAACATTACGATTAAAAATATAAATCCTTAATTTCAGACACTCGTAGGTCCCACTGGCGCTATTCTAAAGAACGGCACCTCAATGATTCAAATGTTTATAACGTTCTCCAGCTTCTTGTGCGCATACAATCTTCTTCTCACCACCAGTAACAGGCCACTGAGCTTGAAATTGGCACCAAAGCTCATTTTTAAAAGAGTAATCAGGTAAAGTCTGTGCTATAGCATCAGTTTTTACATTTTATTATGTGTTATACCTCACACAGTACGAAAATTAATTCTGATTTTTCTAGTTGTAAATGGATGTAAAGTTATTTATAATTCGATTTCTTCATACTCCAACTTTAATTTAAACCCTTTACAGTATCCGACTTTTGATTTGGTACATCTGGAAGAAGACAAAGATAGTCGGCTAAGTTTCGTTTCCTGTAGCGTTATCTTTTTCTATCGCAATCACTGCGCTAAGCGATATAACAAGCACTTTACCTTACCGTATCAAGCCAATGATAGCCGAACAAACTGTAGTTTGTTGAAGAAACCTCTTTAAAAAGGTTGTTCTACCTCTGGAGTGTTTACGGGAAGAAGCTTTGAAACTTGACTATCCAAATCCGTTAAGGAATAAGGGTGAATGTCTTATAAGGCAAGCGCTTTTGAAAAGCAATCGCAGGCGTAATCAAATTCCTCGATAAATAATCCTATTATAAAAATTATAGGAAATACTTAGGAATTTGTCAATTTGGAGATCATCAACGATTTTCACACATCATACTAAGAATTATAAATGTTAGTTTACCATGATTTACTTATCAGTGGTGTTTTTGATTAAACTGAAATGATCGCTTGAATTTATTTATGTTACAGAATATTACCGGTATACCTATTTATGGTTGGTTACGGAGCGACGTGGTGGAAACATGCCCGCGATGGTCCAATATGGCCGTTAGTAGTCGGGCAGGAAAGTAACGCATGCCGTCAGAAATTCTGGCTGCACGCTTTCTTCCTTAATAACATTATTGATACAAACAATACCTGCTTCCTACAAACATGGTATGTTTATTGATATTTCTAATATTTTGGGAATAATACATTGCGAACAATTCATGCTCTCGTTGTAATATATTAAATTAGTTTTTAACCCTCGTTCATTACATCATTTTTAAACGAATCTGTCATAACACAAATAGTTATCTATATAATAAAACAAATTCCTCTGCCACATCTGTCTATCTGTTCACGTTAAACTCAAAAATTACTGAACGGATCTTCGTGCGGTTCCGACGGGTAGATAAAGTATTTAATCAGGAAGGTTCAGGTGTATAATTTATTCTTTTTTTTACTATCAGGGCGTGATAACGTCCACCGGGCCAGCTAGTTTCTAATATTTTGGGACTAATCCATTGGGAGACCTTCATGTTCTCGTTCTAATCTAAAAAGTTAGTTTTAAACTTTCGTTCGTGACATCATCTATACTAATATTATAAAGAGGTAAAGTTTGTGAGTTTGTGACGTTGTAAGGGGTAATCTCAGGAACTACTGGTTCGATTTGGAACATTCTTTCAGTATTATATAGCTCATTTATCAGGGAAGGTTATAGGCTATATATCATCACGCTAAGACCCATAGGAGCGGAGCAGCAATGAAGAATGCTGCAAAGTCGGGGTATTTTTTCCTTTTCAGAGCTTCCGATGCGTCTTAGCGCAAAATAACCATTCCATGCGTACGAAGTACGAAGTAAGTACGAAGAAGAAGAAACTTATACTTGCACCTATAATAATAGGTTCTGCAGTACTGGCAATTTCGAATCAAAATAATTTTTGTTTGGCTAAGAATTCTAACTTCAAATTAATTTTATTTTAAAAACATGGAATTCTTTTTCAAAAGTGGTCATTTGTTTCTTGATTAGTGTTACATTTTCATCGAATTTCATTCTTTTTTGTCATCATGGATACGTTAAAAATTCGCGTAATTATGGAATTTGAGTACCGTCGTGGCAGCAACGCGGCACAAGCGGCACGCAACATCAACGACGTTGCTACCACTACCTCTACGGACGAAGCTAACACTACAAGCCAACGCACACCCCTGTTATTGGTTTGCTCGCTTCCGTTCTGGGAATTTCGACCTGAAAAATGAACATCACGGTCGTCCGAAGACTTTGATCGACAATAACGAATTAAAGGCGATTGTGGAAGCTGATTATACACAATCTACGGCTGAATTAGCAGCAGCTTTCGACGTTAGCGTCAAAACAATATTGGTCCATTTACGTCAAATTGGCAAGGTAAAAAAACTTGACAAATGGGTGCCTCACGAACTCAATAATCGCCAGCGCGAAGTACGCGTCGAGACGTGCCTTGCACTGCTCAATAGACACACAAATGAAGGAATTTTGAACCACATTGTTACCTGCGATGAAAAATGGATTCTGTATTGGATCCTGGTTCAGCACCTAAACAATGCCCTAAACGAAAACTTACCTCTAGAAAAGTGATGGTCACTGTTTAGTGGGCTAGCGCCGGTGTGATTCATCACAGCTTCTTACCAAACGGGATAAGCATTACTGCAGATGTGTACTGTGAAAAACTGAACAGAATGATGGAGGAACTGGCACATCTCCAACCAGCATTAATCAATCGCTCGTCTCCGCTGCTCCTGCACGACAACGCGCGACCTCATACTGCACAGCAGACGGTCTCCAAGTTGCAAGAACTGGGGTTGGAAGGTCTCCGTCATCCGCCCTACTCACCAGACCTTGCGCCTACAGATTACTACTTTTTTCAGAATTTGGATAACTCCTTGGTGGGAAAAAAATCAATACCCGAGAGGCAGTACAAAATGCCTTTGAAGAATTTATTGCCTCCCGTCCAGCTGATTTCTTTAAGAAGGACATCAATAAACTGCCTCTGCGTTGGCAAAGATGCATTGATTGCATGGGTGATTACTTAGATTAATACAAATAAAAAATACATGAAAAAAAATCGTTTCAATTTTTTCATACAAAACGGCAATTTCATAGGTAAAGATCTAATTGGAATTACTTGGAATTGGAATATGATAGTTCTCTTATATATACATTTCTATTTTATCCGATCCTACAGGTTTCTGGCGGCAGAGATGCAACTATACTTATTATCTTTGTTCCTGTTTATAACTCTATCTAACTATCATCGTAAACCGTTTTGGATCATCGGAACTCTATTCATTACATCCTGCGTTCTAATAAGTGCGATCGCTTATATAAACAATTGGAAATCATTCATTCAATATGCAGTCCCAGAGTAAGTTGTTAATGGAAACTTGTTAGATAAAGACGGTACTAGAATAATTATGAAATCAAGACGTCCAGACTTCCAATTCACAGAACCGCACAGACAAAACGCACTACAAAAAAACCGTACCATAGATCTGTGGAACATTCTGCCGTAAAGTCATTCACGCAGGCCGACATGACAGTGGTGGACTGGCGATGGATATTTCTTTTCTCGGTGGTCGCCATTGTATTTGGATTGTGCTGTGCTTACCATCAGGCATGGTGCAGTCACTTTGCCATGCTACAATAAAAAAAATGGTATTGTTTTTCTTTTTCTCCGTTTTTTATTTAGCTGGATGTACATAGGCTAATCGTCAATTGAGCCAAATTATAAAAGTGTAACCTTCCCGAGTTTTTCACCATTTGTGTGAAGATAGCGATATAGTAGGCTACAGTCGATCTACTACAACTCGATAAAGAAACTACTAATACCCGGTTTCCGAGGTACTTTAATTGTAGTTTATCTGTTCAATAGCGTTATCGGTTCGATAACTTGTCAAATTGCGTTTCTCAACACACAATCATATGATAAATGTCAGTAAAACCCAACGGGCCAATTACAGTTTTTATCTTATGGATAACTTTGTTGAGTCAATAATTATTGGTAGTTTAACAGAGTATCTCAGAAACCGAGCATTACCCAATATTAAAATTATAAAATATGTTATTCGTCACGTAGGAACAGCGTATTAAATTTACACCCTGTATGTGAACTCGTTACAAGTATACGATGAATACTCAACGATGTTGTGAACCAAAAATAATGGGGTTCTTAAAAAAACACGTTTCGAACTTTGTTGCATCGTTCGAATAGTAACGTCAGTATTCGAGTGCTCCACCCTTCTTTCCTGAAAGATATACAAGCCCGTGACGCGACGGTGCGTATGAATAAATAATGCTCGATACAGTGACACTGATAAATCTCAGTCACTAGCTCAACAGCTGATTACAGATCAACCCTTTTTTTTATCCTGGGGAAATCCCTTATGGATACGCCACCCTCCTGGGGGAGAGGCTGGGTTATGTCTGACTCGCACAGACTAAAACCCCACGCTGTACCGACAGACCGTTTTGTGGGGGCGGCAAGGGATCGAACAAGCTAATCAACCTTGTAGAGCCGCCCCCACGGTCCGCCCGGCGGAAGGTGACCGCCGGGCTCCTACCTATAGAGGAGCAGACCGGGCACATACCGGCTGCCCCCCCTCGTCCGCCGGACCTGTGCAATGAGGAAATGGGCCCCCCGGCCCATCCCCTCAGGTCCGGCTACGGTGGCAGGAAGAGTTGGGCAAAGCGCTGCCACCTCGTGCCGGTCCTCTGTTGGCGGAGACGGCCACTCAGCGGGTCTGCTTCACGGGCCCTCTCCGCCGCCTCCTTCTGCGAGCAGCCCATCCCCTCAGGTCCGGCTACGGTGGCAGGAGGAGTTGGGCAAAGCGCCGCCTCCCCCTTCTGGTCCTCTGTTGGCGGAGATGGCCACTCAGCGGGTCTGCTTCACACGGGCCCTCTCCGCCGCCTCCTTCTGCGAGACGACTTCCTCGACAGAAGGGAGCGCGCCGCGGAGCACCCAATCGTAGCCCATGTTCCACAGGAGCGGACCCAAGGCCGACCCCTGTGGAACCCCCCTCCTAGTTACACGCCGGGTCATCCGTCCGTCGCCGTCCACATAGGCGACCTCCCGATCCTCCAGGTAAGCCCTCAACAGCCGCCGCAGGTACGGGGGCACTCCGAAATGCAGGAGCGCCTCCCGTATGACTCCGTGCAGCAGACTATTGAAGGCGTTGGCGATGTCCAAGGACACCGCCAAAACCCTAAACCTAAATGCATGCATACGCAAGTATGTATATGTCGGAGGATAAACCATGATCCATCACAAAAATGATATAAATGATAACTAAACTACCCCATCATAATAATATCGTCAGAATGAACTCACTAAACCACCCATAATAATAATATTGTCAGAATGAACTCACTAAACCACCCATAATAATAATATAGTCATAAACCTCCCATAATAATAATCTCATCACAATATAAAACAATTAATTCAGACTATCACCCCGTCATAATAATATTGTGACTCAACACCAAATAATAATCAATTCAGACTATTTGGTACAGTAAATAACCAATTAATTAGTTACAAATAATAACTAATTGGCGCCGATACGGCCATTCTGACTTAAGCGCGCTCTCGGCGCTTTCAAATACAATATTACAAAGGCGTTTACAAATACAATTAACACTTCAATTAACAACCATTAACAAAAACATTTCATAAAAGTGTTTTCATTACAAGGCTACTACTTTAAGATATAGCCAACAACCAGCAACAGCTATCATCCATCCTGGGATCTAGCCATCATCATAAAACAGGCAATCACCCACACTGGGATCTAGCCTCTTAGACCGGGATAAGGATGCTCTTGATGACGAGCCACACGCTTAAGGAAGGATGGTTTGGATAGGTACAAACATAATAATAAGGCAATCACCCATACTGGGATCTAGCCAACATCGTAAAACAGGCATCACCCATCCTGGGATCTAGCCTCCAAGACCGGGATAAGGATGCGCATGGTGGTCAACAAGTGCGTAAGGATGGATGTTTTGGATAGGTACAAAAATAATAATAAATTTCCACTCGGTCACTCCTGACCAAAACTGTTCCACTCGGTCACTAAAATCAACCGGCAATGTCCACAGAAGCCCTCGGGAACCCCCAACGGCACTACTCTCCAGCCGACTAGCAATCGCATTGCGCGTGTCTCTCAAACACAACACACCTTTGCATGTCTCCCAAACATAACACCTTTGCGCGTTTACCAAACAATTGCGCATTTCAAATACGTCATACCTTTGTGTGCGGAAACATAAGCACCCCTAAAAACAGAAACAGACCCATACTTTTGTATGTTCTCTAAAGACATTAGTATCACTGTAAATATGTTCCCCTTGCCCCTGTGGCGCACTCGATGCGTGATCAGAAGCGAGGGTTCTCCACTTCCAAACGTCACTGTGTTACAAAACACCCTGCTACATGGCAAAGGGTGATGGGCCCGCGATCCCATCGCTGCTGTCGGCGCGTGGCCAGAACACTCACTGTAATTTAGCAATCAGAAATGGATCTATATGAAAACAAAGCTAATATGGGCGAAGTCTTATCCCACTTGCTAGAATATGGGCGAAGTACTATCCCACTTCTGATGTCGGCGCGACGCCAGCGCCATGATCCATCACAAAAATGATATAAATGATAACTACACTACCCCATAATAATAATATCGTCAGAATGAACTCACTAAACCACCCATAATAATAATATCGTCATAAACCTCCCATAATAATAATCTCATCACATCTCAATATAAAATAATAATTAAGAACTATTAATTCAGACTATCACCCCTTCATAATAATACTGCGA